>JAECYV010000009.1:1086132-1112510 GCA_023014305.1 Lepiota subincarnata
AAAGCGCTGACCCGTCCTCAACCTGTTCCGACAAGGATTTTCCATTCTGAAGGATACGACACTCTGACCCCCCCTCAATGAGCTGTACAGGTTGCCGAAGGCGTCAGGCTGAGYTCACTGAGCACTGCTTATAACGCACCGCGAGATTACTAGCTGTGTGACCAAGCATTGTGCATAGGAGGTCAAGAGCTTTACCAGTGACGAGAGTCTGAAATACCCTTAATGACGGTRTCAACACAAGAAGTGATAAACCTACTTTGCGCATCCAAAAGACCCTTTCCTCGCTACCATATAGTATTTTGACATGCAACCTCTCGTCTAAAGGAGGTGAGGCTGTCCTGTCTCTCGGGTCGAGGGGGACAGCTTTGTGCCGCATCTTCATGAGCTCGATCCTGCGGAAAGCGACAAGCTTGGCTGGGTCYTTAGGCACTTTGATGGATTTATTGGTTGGTATTTTCGAGGTTGTTGGAGAAGAGGGTATTTTAGCGAGCAGAGCACGGGCCTTCTCGTTTTTCGTCGCCGACTCGGAAGGCACTGCGGCAGGTATGCAATTGTGCGATACCGGRTGTCGATGTCTGTGYAGAATGTGAGCCGACCAGAGCAGAGGATGCACAAGCTAGGCTGACTCCGCGCAGAAGGAGTTGTTGCATCTCGTGCATGCGGCGGCGGCAGCGTGGTAAGCGTCAAGACTGAGGCTGTYGCAGCCGCCTAGCGCACAACGCTGCAGCTTGTCGTGCTGGATGCTATGCGCAGYCGATGGCGCCGGGCAGGGGTGAAGATCGGAGTGGATATGGWCATTGCAAAAGTAGTTTGAACAGGCTGGACAGAAGATGGGCAAGAAGTCGTGGTGGGTGCACGCAGGGAGAGAGCACTGGGCACCAATGTCGAGGAGGGTGCTGTCCATGGCCGACCTGTGTAATACATTGATTGATCTGGGTTGCCCTCTCCCCACCATGAACATCATTGCAAGTCCCCTTCCTCTCCCCTTCCTCTCCCCCTCTCTCACTCACAACCGCCCTAGGAGACTCTCTTTGGCAGAACAGTAACGCCGGCAGAGCGGCTGCGRCAGCACCAGCGTGCCCTCGCCAAAGCACAACGCGAGCTGGACCGCGAGCGCAGCAAGCTCGAACAGAGCGAGAAGAAACTGGTCGTGGACATCAAAAAGAGCGCAAAAGCTGGACAAATGGTCCGTCTTCCATGCTCCCGACAGTCCTCCTTCCCACCTCTCACCCCCGTATTCTGGGCCACCCTGTTCAAAGAATGCTTGCAAAGTCATGGCCAAGGACCTTGTTAGGACACGCCGATATGTTCAGAAATTCTATCAGATGCGCACTCAGCTTCAAGCAGTGGGCCTACGAATACAAACCCTCAGGAGTAATCAACAAATGGCCGACGCCATGCGGGGTGCAACTCGTGTATATCTTACCTTTCCCTCTGCACTCGTGAAACTGCTCTGACCTGGTGACCCTGGGACATAGGCTATGGCATCGATGAATCGTGGTCTAAATTTACCGCAAATCCAGCGCATAATGACTGAATTCGAGAAGGAGAGCTCGATGATGGACATGAAGGAGGAAATGATGTCCGATGCTGTCGACGATGTCATGGACGAAGAGGAAGACGAGGAAGAGGAAGGGGACAAGATCCTGAAAGAAGTCCTTGACGAAATCGGTGTCAATCTCTCACAACAGGTCCCTTCTCCGCTATACTTTCATTCTCGCTTTCCTGACTATCGTCCATCTCCAGTTAATGGATGCCCCTTCTGGGATCGCTGCAGCTTCAAGTTCACTTGCAGATCGACAGCCCGTTGCATTGGGTGCTCACGGCGGCCTCTCGACAGGGGGTGTGAGCAAACCTCCTGGTGCTGACAGCTCCGCCAGCGGAGGCGCAGCTCTCTCGGACGAGGACGCCCTACAAGCCAGACTCGATGCTTTGCGGAGAGGTTGAACAACCAGGTGGTTAGACATTATATAGACATTGGTTTTTAATATATCGCGGATTACTTCCATATCCCCCAAAAGCCTTACACTTTGAGGTTGGCAATCATCTTCGCTTCCTGCGTTGTCAACTTCCATGTTATACCGGAACTATTATAGAACTCGTCAACATCCTCCTCCTGTTGGGGCCATAAATACCAATCTGAAGTTGTGGAGAAAATGCCACTCACAGCATCTAGATTAAGGATCGTTGATATTTGCTGGAGCCGCGTAAATTTGTCTCTGACGTCTCCGAATAATGTCTGTGAACTAAGATACGTCGCAATGGCGCGAATGTCCCTATCGAACCGTATAGCTCCCAACTAGAMAGAGTTCAGTATCCGTCTTGATGTATTGAAGTGTGATAATGCACCTCGCTGTACTTGAAGTTTAGCATGAACTTCTCCCAAGGCCGAAGGAGAACATCAAGGGCAAAGCCAAAAAATAAACGATAGTTCGTATCGGTGAACGTGTCCTTGTATCCATCTACCAACCCTTCCCAGGTTTTCACAAACCGCTTCCGGACAATGTCTTGGTACTCGGATGTGGCGTAGCTGTCTTCGTCCAGTTGGTAAGAGATATTGTTGTAGATTTCAGGTATAAAGTTCCGCAGTTTGGGGCGTAAGAGTTGATTGAATAGTTGTTCTATACCGGACTTCGATTTTTCTTGTTACATGCACTTGACGGGTTTGGAAAGTGGTACATACGCGAAGGGTGGTTCGGAATTTGCCTACCAATGACTGGAAGGTCATTGTGTGTGACTTGGCTGCATCACATTCCGCATCTGCGAAAGTTTGCGGAATCTGCGTTCCTTCAGCTAAATCATGTGCAAGGCGCTCCAGATGTGAAGCTGAGACGTCCAGGTCGTTCAACAAAATCTGTGRTATTGCAAAGTTGAGCGATTTTCCATGGCAGCCGTGAAGCATTTACAATGAAAGCCATCCGGTTCTCTCGTTCTGCCTTGTCCGCACGTACGTTGGATCCTGGGGTGCCTGCATTTCGGTAGACATCGTCCAGCTTCCTTTTGATGATCCCAATGTAATCCTTCTCCACGACTTCCCGTAGCTGCTCAAAAGTACGTTGAACAGCCATCAGTGAGCCGGTAGACAACGTCCGCGTAATGACCAATTTGAGAATGTAGAAAACATCGTCTGGCGCTGTTGTTATGATGGGAGATTGTGACATATCGGGACTAGACATTCGGTGTGCCTAAATATTGTGGTCAGTTCGGTCCTGTCGGAATCATGCCTAGTGTTGCTCAACCTGCCTTGTCGATGATTGTGCGAGTATACCAGACCTCGAGGGGAATAAAGTAGGTGGTGGTAATACCGTCGAATAAGATTTGTGAGTTTGTCTGTTCTAGATTCAATGGTACCTCGTTCCGTTTGCTCTCAGAAGCCTTTTGTAAGGGCAGGTCTCCGAGATTTTGAGCTCCTTCTCGATCAAGCTCCTGAGCCTCCTATAACAGTAAAAAATTTAGCTGCGATGTTTTGAGACAAAGTGGAACACGTACGAGTGTCTCGAGAAGAAACTTCTTGAACAAATTCCATCTTCCAAGCATGCCAGCAATTTCAGACAAGACTTTGTCTATCTCCCGAGGGTCTACCGCAGGCTCCTCGCTTCCTGAGGAATTTTGCTGCCGACGGCCATTAGCTGCAAACATGGGAATAGGAGGGTTGCTATGAATTTCTGACAGCTAGTAGAGTCTCTTGTCATTGTCGCGGTGGTGAAAATGTCCCAATACTGTCCTGACCTTGCGTTTCATTGCCCTTTCTTCTTCCCAGTCCCGGAGCAGACTTTGAGCAACACTGTCGCACTCCTTCAGGAGTCGCATAACGACACTCTTCATCTTACCTGGACCGTAATACTTCTCCACCACAGACTGATGCTGGTTTACGATCATGGCGATACTTTCAAAAAGTGATGTGAGTGACGTGATGTAATAAAGTGGCGACGACGCTTGTGAAGACCTCCTTAGCACGTAGTATTTTATGCAAAACGAGCGGTGGACATACTTTTCGCTGAGGCAGGTGCTCTTACGCGCACAAGGTCAACAACAAAATCTGCATATGCCTGTAACCCCTCAGCTTCCCACCCGATCGCTGGGAACAACTTGAAGAATCTACTTGTCGCAGTGGAGTCCCTCGAACGAGATGCTTCCTCGAAGTTTTGACGAAATACAGAAAGTAGGTGTTCCCGTGCTAGTTGCAGGGTCTCAGAAGGTGGCAAATGACTTTCCGCTGTTGGCTATTCAATCAATTATTCACATGAGATGAGACCGCATGAAGGACGGAAGGACATACCACGATCTTCTCAGCGAATGGACCCGAGATGACGTCCAATGGGAGAGACATTGCCCTCGCGCAATGGAGCGTGGCCGACTCCCAATCTTTATGATCAATGGAAGCACGAAGGGCGGAGAGGGACGACTAGCAGAGAAGAATAATACAGGATCGTATACGTTCTTTGCAGAGAATAGGATACACACTTTGAGTTCAATAACTTGGTTCACGCGATCTCCAGATTCTTTGACTCTGCTCATCTCTTCGTCCAATGACCGCACCTTACTCCCGATCCTGTCTGCAGTGGTGGCCGTCCGAGAGACCTTTCTAGCGAATAACTGGGCTTCTTGCCGTAGCCCATCTAGCTCTGGCACCAATGTCCGCAATCGGTTCAGAGAAACTAGGACAGGTTCACGGGCGTTAAGAAGGTCGGTGAGGGCATCTGAAACTTTGGCTTCCTCTGACTGGAGTGCGGAAAGGCAGGACAGGATTTCAGGCAAGGTGGTCAAAGTTCTTGGGTCGTATCGAGCAAACTGACTGGCCTGGTCGCCTTTATCTGCTCCTGGACTGGCCATGACACATCTAGAGATAGAGACTGTACCGAGGGAGTGAGCTGAGGGAAGTATAATGAGCGCTTATCCCCAATTGGGGTAGCGCTGCAAGCTAGTATACATATATGTTACATACATACATATCCATCTACAGCCCACCCCAATGGAAGGTCTCCGGCACATGGACAGACCCAGATAACGAAAGGGAATCGCTGTTAAACCCAGCATGCACACCGTACTGTCCCGCATTGACCTTCCAAGCGTCCTGGACCTCGTCCCACAATGAGAACGCGTATTTGTCAAGCACCACTTCTACCCGCCGCACAACACCAGGCGCTAGTTCTCGCGCTTTTGCGAACCCGCGTAGCTGGTACAGCGGAGTAGTTAATCCACCTTCTAGGTGTGATACGTATATCTGCAGCACCTCCGAACCCGTCATCTCACCCTCGTTCTTGACTGAAGCTGAGACTCGAATTTGAGAGGAAGGATCGAAAGTGGACGCGCTGGATATTTCAAGGTTGGACAGGGAAAACGTCGTATAGGAGAGGCCGTAGCTAGGCGAGGTGAGGTGGATGGATAAGCCAGGTTCTGGTCGAGGAGATGCGACACCCACCCGAATGGAAACAGCGGTCTGATAGCTCTGGCATGGTAATGTTTATATCCCACAAACAAATCTTCCCTGTAGCTGAAGGGGTGGTAGCATGATATTTTGCTCTCACCGTACAAGAAGGTTTCACTCACTGAATTTGACCGTTCTCGCATCTGGTGTTAAGATGTGCTGGGACGTCTTCAATTCGTATAGGAAAAGTCAATGGCAGGCGGCCCCCTGGGTTGACCGCCCCAAAGAGGACATCAGCAAGGGCATTACCGGCTTCATTCCCCGAATACCAGGCTTGCAAAACCCCACGAACAGAATCCACCCAAGGCATGGACACCGCGGATCCCTGTTTTACGGGGATCAGCTTAGGGGAAGGCGGTAATCACAGGCAGGGCTTACTGCTTGAACGATCACGACGGTATTCGGATTGGCTGCTGCAACGCGGGCAATGGCTCTGTCCTGGAGACTAGGCAAGCTAAGGGAGGGCCTGTCAAAGCCCTCACTCTCCCATTCTGGAGTCAAGCCACCAATGAAAAGGACTACATCAACATCCGCTACCACATCAACTGCCTCTTGGATGGCTTGGTCGGGATCGATCTTCTCACAGCCACCTAGCCGCTAGGACATGGTGAGCCAAGATCCCCTTAGCGAAGAACTCGCACTAACCACTCCTCGCATCAGAGCCGGTTGGGAGATGCGGCCTTCGCCGTGTTCATCATCACCAGAGGGCGGTAAGGTGTTTGTGTATTCTACCAATATATCAACTGCCCTGCCTGCTGTGAAATTCACGACAGCCTTTTCCTCGATTGTTCCTTGGCTTTGAAATGTTAGCTAGTGTCAAAGGGTACGGGGTAACACGGTCGACAAACCCATAGAAGAAGTCACCGACAGTTTGTTTTGTCCAGTTGTCAATGGTAAGTTCGCCATTGACCCACAATTTTGCCCTGCCTGCCATAGCTAAGCTTGGATGACTACTGACATACTTCCATGCACATACCAGCGACCGTCAGGCCAAGCTCATAAACGGCGGTCTTGTCAAAGACTAATTTCCCTGTCAACTTTATGGTCCATTCAGACCCAAGACCCGGAGGTAAGAAGTCATTCAGTTTGATGCGTGTATCTTGCAGGGTATACTCGGCAACGGGTAATGTTAGTTGACCTTTGTCGTCATTCGCATAGAACGTGCATAGCCACCCCGGTTCACCACCTGGAGTTCGAAGATTGTTTTCCAATGTAGGAAGATACTTGTGAGCTGTATAGGCGAGCAAAAAGAAATGAGAAACATAATAGGGGGGTAGCACAAGCTTTACCATAGCATCCTACGTGGTAAACGAACTCCATGCCACTAGGTGCATTCTGCGTGATTCCTTCCCAAGGTGATATAACATAGCTCGACTTGAGAGCGGCAGAGCCACCTCCAGAAACTATTCGTCCTTTCGCGTTCGGTCCAATCACAGCGACCCGCTTGACTGTGTCCGGCCTGAGTGGTAACAATTTACCTGTGTTCTTGAGAAGGACCATCCCGTCCGCAGCGAGTTCACGACAGAAGGCCCGCGCCTCGAGAGAGTCTCGAGTGCGCTCTATACCATCACCAAATACAACTTCTGGATTGCACTTTGCTTGCTTTTGTACAAAGCTCAGCAGATTGGCCACGCGTGTATTAACTGTTTCTCCAAGAATTTTCTGCGCGGACATATTTTGAAGAACAAGTGGCGAAGCCCGCCACCGAGGTGGACCAGGCATTTCGAGGTCCAGTCCGGCATTGATTGCCTCACTGACACTATACGTCCCAAACCTGTTGAATCGTCAGCAGCCATTAGCGGCAAGGAAATCCAAATATTGTACCAGTCGCTTATGATAATGCCCCTGAAGTCCCATTCCTTACGCAATATGCCTTGAAGGAGACTAGGGTTTTCGGAGCAGTGAACACCTTTGACGCGGCCATAGCTGGCCGGGGGTAAGCATAAAACTTATCAGCCATAACAAGTTTTCGAGACGAACGAGGTCATGTAAGCCCCCGGTTGCGCATCCTTCTGAGCAAGCATGAAACTGGTAGAGTCTCAACTCTCCGTTGCATCACAGAAGACTCTCAACCCACGGATAGAGATATATTTCCCGCAGCGCTCGATCAGACACTACCGATTCAGCAGCGAGACGTTCGTGCTCCTGATCGTTACAGACAAAGTGCTTGATAGCTGAGCTCAAGCTGTTAGGACAAGGACATAAATTAAGTTGACAAAGACCTGCCTGTGGCTACACCTTCGGACTGAACTCCGTTCACATAAGCAGCTGCCATAGTTCCTTTGGGGGGGAGATTCAGCTATTCTGTCCACACTCAAAAACTCGAGGTCCTACCAGACAGAAACGGATCCTCGGAGAAAGACTCAAATGCGCGCCCAGCAAGCGGCGTCCTCTGGATATTGCATGTTGGTGCCAGAAGAATGACAGACGACTTTATTTTTGCCTCTCGGCCCAGGAAAATACCGAGACGAAGGACCAGGTCTGGGTCAAACGTAGAGGCGAGCGACGTGGCGCACTGAAGTTAATCTGATCAGCTATCGYATGCATTCCAAAACCTTATTACGCACGGGCACGCACTGCGTGGGGGTGGATGCGAAATGAGAGGATCCTCTGACCCCCTATGTAGTCTAGTCAGCTTGGAGGCTAGGAAGAGGGCTGGCTTTGGTACGTTTGGTCCATCGCTCATCCGCAATGACGGTATGCCAAGCCTTGGAATTGCAGTCGTATTCCACCAATCTGGGGCGCCGAGGAGGGATATCTTTTCGTCGACCTTGAGTTGCCTGACAAGATCTGGAATAGAGGCGTCCAGAAAGGACTTGGAGGGCGTCATTTTTTGCCGCTAACCATGTGTGCTTCCAACAAGGCCTTATTATCACTGTGTACGGCGAATGTTCGGAGGGCAGGCCATCAGGTGATAGATGTCCAACGTTGGTTCATCCGCGCGTGGCAATTCTTCGTCCCCGGCATGTCTTCTGATCCCTCCAGTGTCACGACCAACCTCGCACGGCCAAAGTCATCTGCAACACTTACTATTCGGATCATCAAGTCCTTTGAATTCCGGACAGAAAAGAGCCTCGTCTTGCACGACATCAACCTCGAGGTGACCACAGCCGGTCAGCTCAAGAAGATTGCCATTCAAGGTATGCAATTTACTAACACATAAGGAAGGGAGCGTATGTCCGAATTATTCAATAGCCGTGCAGACTCAAGCAGGGTGGAAGCCTTATCGGAGTGTTTCGCTAGGCGCGTCTTGAACTCCCTGCACATCGCCTTATCACTCATTTATYCGCTTAGATACCTTGAAACTCTACACCAAAGCTCATGGAGCCAAGGCGAATTAATTTTTAATGTCATATTTGTTGAAACATCTCACCTCATTGAACAGACTTCCAATCTAATAATCAATCTTGATCATGACGATTGGATCCTGGAGGACGATGAGCGTACATTGACTGATTTGGGGTTTGGTACACGGTTTATATCATCCTGTCAGATCATCTGGAATCTGACAACGTCCCAAAGAGAACGAAACTGAAGTTAGCTTTTTCAATCGGGAGGCCTACGAGCAGTTCAAGCTCAACCCCCAGGTAAAGGCTTTGTTGTTCGCTCGGAAGAAACAAATATGAATCCAATAATTGCATTGCAGACTAGCTGGGATTGCTGAAGGTTGTAGCTATTACGGAGATATGTAGGGAGGAATGTAAGAACAATCTACGATGCAAACGAAAAAAAAAGAAAAGGACCCGAGTAAATGAGCACTACTGATTGGCACATTGCACACGGGGTTCTTCACTATCCTCATCCATCATGTCATCCGACGAACCCGCCCTGAAGCCACCCTTCGACCGCGTCTCTGCATCGTCGAGGGTGACTTCTTCAAGGACAGTGTCTTTGCCATGGGTCTCTAATGGTGCTCGGGGGGGCAGGGCCCGTTCAAGCAGGGGAATTGAAGCAGGGTCGATCGCTTCTGGGAATTTGACGTGTATCTTGACGTACATATCGCCAGGTTCATGATGTCGTTGTGAGGGCATGCCTTGGCCATGGATAACCTTGATGTCACCTGCATCGTCGACTTGAGCAACCCACGTTCAACAGGTGCTAGATTAGACATACCATGTTTCGTGATTTCACCAGGATGTACATGTACAACCAATGCTCTTTCGTCGAGATGTTTGATAGCAAATTTACCACCGGCGAGGGCAGTCAGAAGGTCGATCTCAACTTCAGTCATCAGGTCGTTCTCCTGGCGGCGGAATTTTTCATGAGGCTTCTCTTCAATGACAATGACGACATCTCCAGGATCTGCCGAAGGAGACTGGTCGGACTCGCCACGAAACACTACTGTTTGGCCGCTCTTCATGCCTTTGTCGATGTGAACCTCCAGCATCTTTTTGTCGGGGACCACCTTCTTTCCCTTGCAATTTGAGCAACGATCCTTGGCGTTGATGAATTCCCCAGTGCCAGAACAGTCGTCGCAGGCTGTCTGGATCTGCTGGATCATAGGACCCATCTGGCGCATGATAACCTTGACCCCGCGGCCATGGCAGCCTGGACATGTGCGCACAGCTCCATCTTTGCCTCCCTTGCCTTTACATTTGGTACAAAGAATATTCCGCGTCAGTGCGAGTTTCGTAGTCTTGCCTTTGTACAACTCCTCAAGAGTGACGTGAACACGGTGGACAAGATCCTTTGTCTTGCGCGGACCCTGCGAACGGCCACCACCACCACCGAAGAACCCACCACCGCCACCAAATAGCTGGCTAAATAGGTCCTAAAATCAAGGATTTAGAAATCTGAGCATGGATGACGTGGGGGAAAAAACAGACTTGAGGATCCATGCCACCCATACCGCCTTGTTCTGATAAACCAGCCTCACCCCGTGCATCGTATGTTTGACGTTTCTGGGAATCTGAGAGGACTTCATAGCTGTTGGATCGGCCGCCAGATGGATGAGCTCCCGATCGGAAAGATGAAAATTTTCGAGTACTGACGCGTGGGTCACCTCTTTGAACAACTCTGGGTCGCCACCCTTATCGGGATGGAGCTTGAGAGCCCTGGGAGTGGTGCGCGTGTGCTGAGCAACCAAGCTGTGAGGGAATAAAAAAAGAGGCCTACTTTTTGCGATAGGCTTTTTTGAGGTCGTTGTCCGAGGCATCAGGGGAGACTTCGAGAAGGTCATAATATTTGCTAGAAGCGAGGGTGAGCGAGAGCGGAATCAGACTTGGGGCAGCCGACGTACGTCTCCTTAACCATGGTGGAAGAGAAAAGAAAAGAGGAGGGGTGCGGCTAAGCTGTGCGGGTCGGCCTGCTCGTTTTAGCCTGTCCCCCTTGAGATCATTCCACAACCTTCCACAGCTCCGTCCAAATCAGGCAGTGTGCATTACGTACAAGCCTACGCTACCCAACCTACTTRCTGACATCCCTGTACACMTCAAACCGCCGCTGCGTGCTCACCGGAATCCCCCTCCGCGCGCTCGCCAGCACCTCCGGGTCTGGCCAGTGTCAGTCCAGCTGCCTGGCGAGAAAAGGGGAGGCGAGCCTTACCAATATCTCCGTACACAATTTCCTCCTTCTCCGATGCTTCCGCGATGACCTTTGCCCTTGTGTCCATGTTAGTTGTTGTACTTCATGATCGTGTACTCTCTCAGCTACCCACATCGGGTCAACGACCATAGAGTGTCCCCACTGCAGCGTTCCATGTCAGCCGTCGCCATTYTTCCAGCACAGCAAATCAGCAACTCACAGCATGATAACCAGCTGTGAGATCACGCGCAGGACTGCACATGGTCATATACACCTGGTTGTCCACCGCCCTTTAGTAGYATTAGTCCCACAGCAACTTATGCAACAGCAACAGCAACCGCGGTCACCTGGCTCTTTGCAACAGCTCCCAATGCAATGGGCCGGTTGTCAAGTTGAATGCCCCTGGGTAGACCAGCACCTGGCAGCCTTTTTGCCAACGTTGGTATTGGCCCGCCGTCGTGAAGACCACAACTCACCTTGGCGTGCAGCGACCATGGCAAGCTCGGGGAATCTGATATCATAGCAAATCCCGAGCCCGATGCGGGCGAATTCTGACGGAATTGTCAGGGACTCTATCAGCAGTGGAAAAAAAGTAATCATGACTCAAACCCGTATCAAAATGATTCATGCTTCCGCCACCGGTAAGTGTTTCACTCTCCTAGTTCACCATGTGAACATGACGCAAAACAATGAGTGGAGCACTTGTACAACACCTTAAACGTGATTTTTCCAGGGATATCAATATCGAACAGATGCACTTTGCGATGCATTGCAACCAATTCTCCTGTTCAATATAGCATATCAATGTCTAACAGCAGAAATAACCAAACAAAAGACTTGTGAGAACCTTTGGGGTTATAGACCGTGCAAGTGTTGTACAAATTGCCATCTTGAGCATCGCGTTCTGGAATGGAGCCTGCCATCCATCCCTCAAGCTGGGTCCCCAGTAAAAAAGCCCTCTGACCGGAGACACACCTCCAACTAGCCATAGTCCAGTTTCCTCTGCAGCAGAGGATAGCATCTTGACACTTTCACTCGGGGTGGACGCCACATCAAATGGCTTCCCAGGAGTAAAGCCAATCGTCTCGGCATACGTTGGAAAGTGGACATGTCCGTAAGGTGAATTGAAACATTCCTGAGCACGGCGGTAGTGAGGGGCCAGYCAAGGCGGTAGAGAGGGATGAGACGGTCAAACGAACGGGAAGTACGACCAAGTCCGGCTTTTTGTGGTGACCATGACCCGAAGCTGCTTTGAGGATCATCTCGCGTGCATGCTTCAGGTTGTCGACCTTGTTAGCTCCGATTTGCCCCAGCTGAACGAGCGCCAAGGTGAATGGCCTGAACACTGTTTGCCTGAGCGCCATACGTGTTGTCCTAGTGTAGCGGAATGTTTGTAGCTCGGTCCGTTCCTATTTGATCTACATAGCGGTGGCCTACTGTTGTGCCGGCCTGGCTTTTGGGGCTCCGGCTTCTCGAAATGTCAGGCCGGGCCTGAGCCAAAAAAGGCCCTTGTGAGCCACGGTTTTCAAGCACAAAAGAGATTGTATAAAAACTGTCAACAGTGCCACGGTATCAATCTACAGCCTCTTCAGCCTCATCGTTGTCATCCTTGACTTGAAAGGTGACATCTGTTAGACTGAGTCAATGTAAAGTTCAATTTATTTTTTACACGTTGCTGCATTCAGGGGTGAGTTGATGACCTACGTACAAGAATGGACGGCGAGGAAAACAAGTTTTTCCTCATCATCCATCAAGAGATAGATTGTCGATGTGCACACGTTGTCTATTGCTTCCGCTATACACTCGAGATCCTGCAAGCAAGAGAAAGCTTTTCCTTCATCCTTTTTCCCGGACTGCGTGCACAAGTGAAAGCCTCAAAATTTCGCTCCCTCCCAAAGTGGTGTGGCACAGCCACTCGGCATCCGTTCGGACGGCCCTGTCGGCCCTACTAATCRCTCAGGCCCACCGGTTATCTGCCTGCTTACCCGCAAGAGGTTTTGAAACTCCGACAGAATGTGTGTCGCAACCAATAACATGAGAATTGAGCTGTTTACCTTTTTGGAGGTGTAGCGGAAGTATAGCATATATTCTTATTATCGAACAGACCCTAATACAACAAGGCATCCTCAAATTTTCTGCGCGCATGCAGCCCATTTATATGAGGCAATCGAGTGATCGGTCCCCGGAGGGTCCTATCAGACGGAAGCCTAGGTGGGGGCAAGCCAGTCTCTTCCAGACATTTATCCCTCAGTTCCTTCATGGAGCCACCACGATTAAAAATCTCTCGCGATAATTCCTCCTGTCGAGGCTTCATCAGCGCTTTCAACAATTCCGTCTTCTGATAATCCACTTCGCCCATATCAGTGAGGCAAACGCCATAGCGATGGGGATCTCTGACGAGCCCCCCCCGAACCTCTTTAGCAACCAGTTCAGGATCCCTATCCAGGGGGTTTCCGCTTCAAACAGTTAGTTTGTTATTTTTGGATCATGTCCGACTCACTATCCTCCACCTACACAGAAGAGTCTCGTTAGCAGCTCCGCTTACGTTGTCTTGCAACTCACCTCCCCAGGTAACCCATTCAAGCACATCGCCAGCAGCAACCTAAGATAATTATTTAGTCAAATGAACAGAGATGGTATTCAATGCTTACCTTGACAGAATCTTCCTTGGACTGAAGCCTTTGGCGAGGAGGATTGTGTGGGTCAACCGAATACCTGACAAGAGTTTTCGTCGACCTGGCCCCTACCCCGCCACCATTTACGCCCCAGGGTCTAGTATACCACCGATCATCATGGACTGAGATACTTCCGTCATCCAAGAACACATAGTCTCCAGCACCTAGTGTCAGAAACTCGACAAAAGTCACCTGAACCCGAACTCACCGATCCGCATAGCATTGCCCCCGCGATAGAAACCTTCTCCGCCTGAATCAGGTACCGTCTAGGGGTGCTTATTAGCTGCAGCCTACACATATCATAGTGTGCTATCGCTTACTTCGTACTTGTCGATCCTCAGGGGTAAATAGCTTTCAAGAAATTCATTGGGAACCGATCGCATCGATGGCCACATACTATGGCCATCTGGTCCATCTCCGTGTGGTCGAGCTGGAATACCCTAATTATTGTGGTGAGAGCGCTAACGCCGATGAGAGTGTGAAAACCACCAACTCCGAACCCGATTTGATACAGCTGCCAGTAAAGTGTACAGTTCAGCCACTTGTATGAAACTGTTGGTCGAAATTTACCTGGAACCACTCTCCGGCTTGGTTCCATCCGCTGTAGAAGATGTGTGGTGAGTCACTATAGCCAGCAGCAGACAGGAACTCGGGTGTCCTTTGACCAAAAACGGCGCCCATGACGTCGAATAGACGGCCGAGAAGAGGTGTCCGGCAAGATAACGCGGCAGGTCTAATTGGGCTGAGAATAGTGCCTTCTGGTATCTCGACCTTGATTAAGTCGAAAGAACCATCGTTGACAATGGTGGCTGGGTCCTAGATTATCAAACATTTAGTGCCAGGGCCCCAAGGCAGGTCTAATCAACTCACAAAGACAGCGAGTAAGTAGAAAACAGCGAAAAGTCTGAGAAGGTCATGGGATAATGCAAAGTTGGTAGACCTGTCCGACTGGGGGTCTGTTCCATCAAAATTAAGTATTACTACTTCATCCCCCTCTTCATTGGGCTCTTTCCACATGGTACTTTGGACACCGTCAACTGTGACAATCGAACAGAAAAGGATATCTCGCACCAAGCAATCTTCCAAGGACCTGTCCCAAAACCATCGTCATCGATGTAGTCCTCAAARTATACCCGTTCAGCCGAGAGTGTCGTACGGATAATCTTGCCAACAGCAAGTTTATTCCTCAACAACAAGTTATCCAGTGCCCTCTCGTATGCCTCTGTGCCAAAGCGTTCACACATCTCGATTATCCGCCTGGCAGCAATCCTAGTTGCCGCCACCAATGCTCTGAGGTCGCTCTTCGCAAAGTCGGGCTTTCTGCTATTCCGTTCGACAATCTACTCCGCATATTTAAACAAATTTGCGGTAGCCTTCTAGGACGACGTGCCTTAAACAAAGCTGTGTTCGGGATGTTCCTGGAGTAGAGTTTGCAAAGGGGGATTTGAACACCATCTTCGTGGATGCTACTGGCAGAAACTAAAGTACAGTCTCGTTGCTGTTTTCGTAGCAAGGGCGGGGTAAATGACTTACATGGCATGCTTCCAGGTACGGAGGATCCAATATCTGTGAAATGCCCCAAATTCGCTGTCCATGCGACTATCTTTCCTTGATAATGAACTGGAGTTAAGACAAGAAAGTCATTGAGATGGGAAATCGCATTGCTACAGGAGTATGGATCATTCGTCACGAAAACATCACCTGGACCACCCGATGTTAGCAAGGCATTGCAAGAAATGCCCCTGAAAATAGGTAGAGACCTTCCTCGATAGTTTCATCCCAAGACGCTAAAAACCCTATATTCTTGTCAACACGATAGAACTAAGAGCAAGTCGAGTGGCCCACCAGCTATAAAACTTCCGAATTGGCCACAAATCATCTTCCCTGAGTGTGGACCCTCGCCGGCGGCGATCATTGGGAAATAGTCCAGCTATACATGCAGTTCGGTTTACTTGGTGATCATTGGCAATTTCTACTTCACTCAACCTGTTCTCGCATTGCGGGTGACATTGCAACTCTCTGGATCAAGGTGTCCATCTCAACGCGTATATTCTGCAACCCGGCTACGTAAGAGGAAACTTAGTTTCACTGTGATACAATATCAATGGCTGCTGTACCTTCAACGAGCTGAACGATGATGGGACTAAAAATGGAAGCCGGAGAAGGTATATTGCGCCCTGTCGATTCGGTTCTTTCAGCTTGTAGCCAGATTAAGATATTGGCAAAATCATCGATCTCGGCACGATGATGAGGGACAATGAAGGTTGTGCTATCAGTCTGGCAATTCCTGGTTAGTTAGATCAAAGCGGGATAGGATGCTGAATACCTCGGTGATGATACAAGGCCCCAAAACCGTATCTCCTAAACGTAACCGCGCTCGGTCAAAAATAGGAACCATGCCATACTCTTTGCCACCATAGTGCTATGCAAGAAGGTTTAGAGCTCATGAAAAGACAGGAAACTGACTCGCAGAGCATTACCACGGAAGTCGTGGATCGCAGGGCCTCTTTGACAGGCACCCCGTCCCCGCGCTTGAATGGCTGAGGCTTGAGACCCTTCGTTTTCTCCTGGGCGATTGCTCTTAAGTTAACCATCTCCACATCCAGATCGAGCGAAAAGGTGAACAAGGAAATATGATGCTCTCCGAAACTGAGAATATAGTTAGAAACGGGAAGAGTTCGTGGTAGTACCATTTACCGCTTTTCAAGAGTCTGGAAGACTCCTTCGAGAACCTCTTCCAACACGAAGGACACAGACAAATTGGTTGCTTGACCACGATAGCGTAAATCAATCTCGAAAGCCGATGCGAAGTTCGATATGCCTTGTGTCAAGAGAATATCCGTGACTTGCTTCTCGAGGTCCGCGCACATGGATCGGAAGTCAGTGATATTAATGTCCTTCAACCTTCGGATGAACGTAGTTGAAATCTCATGTCGAACACCAGTGCAAGCATCTCCAAATGCACAGAGTACTTGCGGAGAAGGTCAGAGCCTTTTCATCAATGTGGGAAGATAGACATGTACCTCCTGGAGAAGGCGGGATAATGATAGGGTATTTTACCCCACATATCTTGGCTAAATCGCAAGCCACTAACCCTCCTGCTCCTCCGAAACTGACAAGATGATAGTCCCTAGGGTCTTTGCCTTTCTCGACACTCACGCTACGTAAACTTCCGTACATCTTTTCGAGAGTAATTCTGATGATGCCTTCGGCCGCTTCACTCACTGTGGGTAGTTTCATTGGCTTCATGATGTTCTCTTCGACGGCTTTGAAGGCCGCGCTGAGGTCAAGTTGAAAAGAACCTCCTAATAGGGCCTCTGGAAGGTATCCAAGGACTGCAAATGCATCGGAAACAGTGGGCATGTTGCCACCTTTGTTGTAACAAGCAGGCCCGGGAATGGCGCCCGCGCTCTCTGGTCCAACACGGAGAGCACCTGTCATGCTGGCTACAGTTGCAATGGACCCCCCTCCAGCACCCACTGTACGAACATCAACGGAAGGCGCACGAACTCGTGGAAGTGAAGATTTCTTAGTGATACCAATAAACGGCGGTGACGCAGAACTCACTGACAAGGTCCCCGACAGTACTTTCGCGACGCAAACCTGGTTTACCATTTTCAATTAGGCAGACATCTGTGCTGGTGCCACCCATGTCAAACGTTAAAAGATTCTATTCAATGCTTGTTAACTTCATTGAGTATGGGCAGGGGTAGAATAGGATATTAATACCTTGTACTGCGTTAACCTGGAAATTTGGTTGACCACACCAGCGACGCCCCCCGCCGGTCCCTGTAGTAAATCCCCAGTTCTATATCAGAATGGAGCTGAGAAGCTGGGAAACCTACGGAGTATAATAACGTGGCACAATGTTCCTTTGCGACACTGGCATTGGAGAGACCTCCGTCGCTCCGTAGGACCTTGACTTCTATGCCCCGGAGATTTTCCTCAAGATTGCCCAGATATCTTTGAACAACAGGTTTGATGTAGGCGTTTGCAACTGTGGTCACTGTCCGTTCGTATTCCATGACTTCCGGTAGGACGTCGCTACTCAGCGACAATGGTATGCCTGGAAATTCGGTGCGGACTACCTCAGCGACTTGTCGTTCGTGCACGGGATTGGCGAATGAATTAATGAGGGAGATAGTGATGGACTCAGGCTTATGTTTCGTCATTTTGAGTTTAGCAAGCCTAGATCGAAAGATATGCTCATCGAACGGACGAACTATGTCGCCTGACGAAGAGATGCGGCCAGGAACTTCAACTGTCTGGGAGATGTCAGAGGGTATTGGGTCCAAATTTTATCTCGGCTGACCAGTTCAAGAGGCGCCAGAGGTTCGGGCTTCGGCCAAGTAATCCTATATCAGGAAACGTATATAGAGACTCCCGACATAAATCATTCTGTCTCACCATCCAGCCAGACCTCCCGGCACCTGAGAACGTCTGACTTGGAGGATGTCTTTGTAACCTTCGGTGACCAGAAGGGCTACGCTTGCTCCTTTGCCTTCCAAGACAGCGTTTGTAGCAACTGTAGTTCCTGTGTGATGATTTAGGGATTCGAGAGCTGGAACAATCGTGGACGTGTATCTACCATGGTTGAGGACAGCAATCCTAATATCACTTCCCCCCGGGATCTGAGCTCTGTTGACTACTTGGTGAAATAGATGGGTCGTACAATTGGTAGACGACACCCACCTTAATGATTGGATCGCACTTAACACGCCCTCACTCTGGTCATGGGGAGTGCTCGGTACCTTTTCCCAACTCAGATTACAGGTATGTGGTGATCATTAATCAGATAACCTTGGCCTTGTGGATCTCACCCGTGTCCTCGTTGTACAGGACTGCATCAGTGAAAGTTCCGCCAACATCTATACCAAGCTTCCAAATCCCGTCGGGCGTTTCTTGAGTGGTGAAAGACATGAGGTTGTTTGGGGTATATCTATTCCTCGGTGCTCACCGCTAGGGCTTCTAATGTTACCCACACTATCGATGCGCAATAAATGATTGGCTTAAGCATTTCAGTGATTGGGGGTTCCCAGGGACTTGTGGCGGGCTATTCCGAATAGCAGTGCCAAGCACCTGACTCTCACTGATTTCTCTCAGCCTCAAGACCGTTTTATCACTGCATATGGCCCGCAATGGACATGGTAATGTGACAGCGAGAGCTCAGCGACAGTTGGGTTGTGTACTATGATCAGATGAACAGAGGTTCGTGCGGAGATCGAAACGTGCCGGACTTACCGATCAAGATGGTTGGTCCCCTGAGCTAACCGCTTCTCTACACATGCCTCTCCTGGTCATTTACAATCCTGTCTGTGGCTCCGGGTCGGCGCAGGCTTTTATTGAGGAGCATGTGCTTCCGATGCTGGAACAGAATAACGTGGCCTCCGAGGTTGTAGGAACTGAATATGCTGGACACAGTGGTGTCATCGTGGCAAACTATCTCACGCAGCAGCCGTCAACGAGCAAGGACGGGAATGGGTTGACCGTTATCTTGGCGTCCGGGGATGGTACTTTGAATGARATCGTCCATTATCTCTCTTCTCAGTCTCCCTTGAGCCTGAACTTAGACTCTGCCAAGGAGACACTTCCGCGCGTTTCTTTTGTGTTGGTGCCGGTAGGGACAGCCAATGCGTTGTATTCTTCCCTCTTTCCCCCAGCAAACACGGAAAAAATCTCCGCTGTGGATTATAAGCTGCAGGGCCTTCGGTCGTACCTGAATGGTGAAAGCCCTGTCCCACTGACACTCTCAATCACAACACTCTCGGCTGCGCCGGGTTCGAGGAGACGGCCGCAGATTGCAGTCTCTTGCATTGTAACATCGACGTCCCTTCATGCCTCAATCCTTCTTGACTCTGAGATGCTCAGGAAGGAGATGCCCGGGATAGAAAGGTAATGTATATTCCTCCTGCAGAAGCCCGTCAATTTAAATTTTGGGATGTAGATTCAAGGTGGCGGCTCGACAGAACAGCAAGCGATGGTATAAAGCATCCGTCAAGCTCCTGCCTTGTCCCTCTGTGGGTGTCGTGCAAGTTTATGACCCCAAATCCCAGACATTTGTAAATCACCACGAGTCCAGTGCGGATGAACCAATCGTCGATCTGGATGGACCGTTCGTTTACTTTTTATCGACGGTTAATGTAGATCGGCTGGAACCAGAATTCAGAGTAACGCCTTTGGTTCGAAGCATCCCGCCCACGGAAGCAGTATGCGATTTGGTGATGGTGCGACCCCTACGCGATCCCTCCCTTTGTTTGGATACCGAGGGAACTAGAGAGGGATTCGTGGATAAACTGTGGCAAGTGATGGGAGAAATGTATAAGGATGGGGTCCATATCAATTTGAGATATGCGGAAAACGGTGAGGTTGTGAACGAAGGCGAAGAACCAGCTGTAGTGGAGTATGTCAGATGTGGTGGGTGGGAGTGGGCACCTGTATGTTTTTTTTTTGTCTGGGCGTCTCCTTGGTTGGTTCACAAATCAATGCTCACAGGATCCTTTTGACGAACGGGCTCATATGTTGTGTTCGGATGGAGGGATTTTCAYGATTGAACCTGGAGGACGGGCCGTTGCGTTGGCTGCTACTCCAGTCGCTGGGGCGGGTTTTGCGGTGTATCATTGAAAGGATGCTTTAATGGTATAATTTGGTCTATACATGGATTATTATTAGAGTACATGCTTGTTCATGTACCGGCCTCTATGGGTTGTTGTTTGCATGAAAACATTTGATCGATAACCTTGGTAGTGGTTTTGAAGACTTCATCGATGGGGGGGGAGCTATCAATCTATAATTCCCCTCAATCTATGTTTCCGGAGGAAGAGGGGGGGGGGGCTAACACCTACTTCAGCCACCTTTTTGAGGCTAATATAGTGCTCTATGACGGGCATTGTATCTTCTTTGTAGGTCCTGAATCGCTTCCTGATGCTTTCTGTATTATCGTCTTCGCGTCCGCTGGTCTTTCCGCGTTCAAGCAAACGCTCGAGCATCACCTCTTCGGTGGTAGAGAAGAATATGACCAATGAGGACAGACAAACCTAGGCAGGTCGTCGATGAAAGTTCAGCTTGATTGGSACGCGGTACATACCTCGGTATCGAATTGGTGTGCCTGGTGCAAGTTGCGAGGGAATCCATCGATAAGGAAGCGACCGAGGCCATCCGTCCATGCTTCACCAGTTCTCTCGTGCATGACAGCAGCCATAGCGTTCTCGAGCAGCTTAATGGTGACGAAGGAGGGCACAATCTTACCCTCGCGAATGTTTGTACGGATCATTTCACCGTACTCGGAGCCTTCGCGGTTCTGTTCGGCGCGCAGCAGGTCACCAGCTGTAGCGAGAAGGTAAGTTGTGTGCCATGCGAGACGGGATAAGACGTACCAGAGAGGTGACTGAAGCCATATACTTCGACCAGTTTGCTGCATTGGGTGCCCTTGCCTGGAAAATCAATGAGCTCGGCCCACGGGGAGGAAACGTATACCTGCCTGCGCCGGGGCCKCCGAGGACGAAGATGACAGTGACCTTGGAGTGGTCGAAGACAGTTGAGCTAGTGGTCATTGGTGTGGAGAAAGGATACAAGAGAGCCAATCAATCCGACGATCTTATCGATGTGGCCGAGGTGTAGGAAGAAGCTAGACCTCCTTGCGATAGGGGGGGATGAGTGGGTGGTCTGCGTGGCGGGGTTGGAGGGACGCAGGGTTGGACTGCTCGCGGTGTTTTACAATGGCGTAGAAGGCTGCAAAGGACGAAGCTGAGAGAGTGAGGAGTAACCACGGGTTGGGCCCTTTGGGTGCTGGCATACGGTGTTGTTGGTCGCTGGTCAACAAGTTTGCACCGCGACGACTCGTACTTGCTGCATGGATCTCAAGTACACCCACACCACCCTCATCCACGTCGTTCGCGCATGTCCTCACGAGGATGCAGCTGACCTTCTTGCCATCGGCGGCGACCATTCCGTCAGTATCCTTCTYGTGGTGCGTATCGCCCCCTTTTGCTGTGGCGTTGCCTTGTCGTTTGCCCACTCTCCCGTCCTTAGGCGGACTCTGGTTGTCGATCCATTGCGTCGTTCCATATCGGATCCAGGGTGACTGCCATTGCCTGGTCTTCTAACTCAGTGTCGCCAACGTCCAGTGATGACTGGTCCATCGAGTACGCGCTCTTTCCCGTGCCACCTCTGAAATGCCGCTCATGCTTCCTCCGCCCCAAGGCTCGCCGCCGTGGGTGATAACTTTGGCCTCCACCTTCTCCACAAGTCAGCTAGTACAGAGGAGGCCGTATTCCCCTTTGGCGGTGGTCTGAGCGGCCACCATGGCAAAGTCAACGATGTGACCTTTTGTGGAGGGTGGGGGAGCGATAGCACTCGTTATATTGCAACTGTGTCTGGTATCCATGGCCGCTTGTCATAAGTGATCCCAACCTAACCACTGGCTGTATGCAGATGATAAAATGCTCATGGTCTGGGACCTCCATCCTACCATCGATATTCCCTCCCACAACAATCCGGCCACTGACGGGCGGGCTGCCACTCCATTGCGCCCTCAGCCAACAGCATATGTCATTCCTTTCTCTCATCCTCTCACCTCTGTCACTGCCCACCCCTCCACTAGCAAAGAGCTTCTTGTTGCAGATTGTCGAGGGTCCATCTTCATAACAGATTGGCGGTCTGATCCCGAGGAGGATGACCGATCCCATCTTCGGCATTCAAGCCTCGTTGAACTCGTTGATCCCCATGCCTTGGCCATGTCTACCCTTGGTCACTGTGTAAAATGGTCAGGTTCCGTCGCATGGCGAAAGGACACCACGGAGATGTATGTCTTTGACCTTGCTAAGGTTTTCTCCCTTTACTTATGTCCCATTTATTTCTCAATGATATCATCCAGAATAGGGGCAGTCTATGGAACCAAGTTTTCTATTTGGGACCTCTCAAATCTCCGAGGCGGCAAACCCTCTGTCACAGGCAATACATTCGCAGAGGGAGGCGACCGGTTTTGGTGGGTCTATCAGCGCTGGACCGGTTGTGCCGCCAGTCACTCATATGCTAGCTAATACCCTGCCGGTGTTTCATTTAATCTGTCATCAGCTGGTCACCGACATATCCCGAATACTTCGCCATCTCCACGCGCTCTTCGGCCAAGGGCGCTGTTCTCCATGTTCATAATATCAACTATGTGCATGCCCAGCCAACAGTTTTCACCATAGACTCACGACCGCATTCGGTCGAGGACTTCGATTTCTTGGCTGTGCGTGGAATCCCGCGTATCGCTGCTGCTGTTGGGCGCATTGCCCACGTATTCACCATTGGTGTGGACTCGTGACTCGCCGCCGGCTTTAGGAGATCTAATCTAGCCGTTCCTCCCAGTATGACTTACTAGAACACCCTCCTGTTAAAAGCCGATCAGATAGCCGCATCCGTTTCGAGACTAGATATATATGCAGCTTGTTAATGCCATTTCCCATTTCCCAAACTCTTTACTTCCCACCGCCCATCAAGATTGTGATTGCTGTCGATGTTTGTCTGCATGTCTGACTAAAAACAGGACACTTTAAGTAAAATGTGAAGAGGACGCTGAACAACACATGTAGTGGTACACAAAAAGTAACGCTGGGTAGAAATTCGAATTAATTACAGATTGGCCATCTAAGTTGCCAGGTAATGAAGACTATACAAGGGGCGATTCGGAACAAGATGCGATGCACCAAGGGGATCACAATGCAATGTAAGGATGGGCGCTAATGGCCGTAATTCGCATGTTGCTGTTGCATGTGGTGATGGTATGTCATGGAGCCTTGATGTGGGTGGTGTGCTGCTGCTGCAGGTGGCGGTTCTCCAAAGCCCAGTTCGATAAACATGCTCTTAAAATAATGTTCATCTTGCTCCGTCGCATGCATGCCACTTGTATAGTAGTAGTTGTTGGAGCCATAATACTGTACCGGAGCTGGGTTTGCGCCGTTATTGCCGTTAGCGGTGACATTGTTTGCGTTAGCGGTGCCAGTGCGCATAGGTACCTCCGGAGGGTAGTAATCGTTCTGTGGTGCCTGATGTTGAACCTGATGTTGGACATGTGAAGCGGAAAAATAGGCTTCACGGTTGGCCTGAGGGGCYTGATGGGGATACGGCTGCGTCGGTGAATTTTGTGCAGAGCCATGCGGATTGCTCTGACCTGGAAACAAGGCAAAAATGGACATCATCAGTACTGAATAGGCGTGCAAAAATAGATCGCCGTCAATGGACAAGATGCGGCGTTCATACTTTGAAGTCGGGGATCAATCTGTATACCGCCGTCCCTTTGTCCGTACCGGTGTTTATCGTGTTCAACCAGGCTACGCAGGAACCGGGCGTGTACTGCAGCATTGTTCGAAAGATTTCCGGCACTTTCGTAAGCCTCGGCGGTCTTCAAAATGAGGCTGTAAACATCTTCCGTATCAACAACTTCTTTAGGTGATGTGGGACTGCGAAGAAGCTGCCAAAGATAACCATGTGAAGAATTTGAGCAAAGTAGAGCCCCCATGAGAGTCAATCAATTACCTTGAGGAGTATGATCGCAGAATAAGCGGTCATCACCGTGATGGTTTCTTGGCCATATCGCTGAGTATACAACCATCGTGTTGGCCATAGAACGTTGAAACAGATATAGCAAGGCATACCAGCATAGACAACGATGTGAATTCATTCGTAACGATCTGAAGCGAATCTTTGGAGCTGCTGTAGCACACGGAGTGGGCTTGCACACTATGATGTTGCCTTCCACCCTGAAGAAAGTTATGGGAGTCAGTTAAACTTGAGGCAGATACGCACGGTGATCCGCGGTGAAAAAGTAACTCACGGATGACCCCGAGGCAATACCAAAATAATTCAAAAATAACCTGACATATAGCCGGAAAAATTTGAGGAAGGAGAAGTGGAAAGGTTCTCCTTTGGCTGAAAAGGCCGTGATTTGTCAGCTTTCGCCGGACGCCGTTCATCAAAAACACCAAGGCCCGACCTTCCTCCATTGCGTGGCACCAAGTTTCACTCCACTTATTCAATTTGGCATTACAGTTGCGCAACACGACTTCATAATTGATATCGTTCGCYCCAGAGCCTTTTGACGCACTGAAGACGTCAGTAGTCTCTGCCTGTGTAAGATAGAGTTGATCAGCTGGTAATTCGACGTAACTGGAATCAGCCATTTGCATACAGCAATGCGGCGCAACTCGACAAAGGCCGCTATGATGACGTCCTCGGGTCGAACTTTATTGTCGACTCCATGGTAGTGCCATGTACCAGAGTTTTGAATAAGATCGTCGTTCTCAGGAAGCATCCAATGGCGACCAGTCTGAGTGCTGAGACTGCGATCATGAATGAAAAGCACCAGGTAGGTCCGTTCCCGGTTGCGACGCTCGAGCTTTTGTAGGGTTGTCTCGTTCTGAGGGGCTGCCACATAGCGATTGAGTCCAAGTTCGACTGCCATGCGGCATGCCTAACGTCATGGCTGAGAGCGATGATCAAGGGATGTTAACAAGACAGCTTACGTATCCGATGTATGTCCATGTGCGCTGCAGCAGGTGTCAGAAGTTTACAAAGAGAAGGGGGATGGGTCGCTGGCTCACGTTGTCCTCCGGATCCCGCCAGTATGTGAGGCAGGCAAAAGCCTGAACGACTTCAACACTTTTCCATGACTCTTGGAAGGCGCGGAAAGCGAAGTCGTTGGCCATCTTTTGGCATTGCTTGAATATGTCAGGCTTAAAGAACTTGGATCCTGCCATGATTAAGGTAGTAAATAAGAACGGACAGCGACTGCGGACATAGGTGGGTGTGTGCAGTTGCGGGTCAAAAAGGTTAATGAAAGGATTGAGGCGCAAGTAAAGAGCATCAAAGAGAACACCAGCGTCCGCCTCGGTGATGATACCACTTGAGATGGGATCGGGGGTGCTTGGCTTGGCGGGAGCAGTAGTAGCCTGGGGGGAGCTGTAGGGGGCTCCGCGGTTGGGTGGTGAGGAGGTGGACACAGGTGTTTCTTCCATGTTGAGGATAATGCGGAAAAAAGAGTTGCGCTGGTTCTGCTTGATAAGCTTGGCGGGGAATGGAGGGGTGTCGCTCTTGTCGGCATCGTCATCGTCATCGTCATCATCGATGTCCATGGTACGGGAGCTAGTCGCTGAAGTTGGGTAGACGATGGCCGACGATGGGAGAGGATGGGGAGGAGGATGGGACGGCACACTGAGGGGAGGAAGGTCAGTGGTAGGGAAGTGGGGAGCAGGGGCATAAGCAGCATCCGGAGGGGGAGGCACTCCGTAAATAGCTTCCTGGGGGAGGGTGTGAGATTCTGGCGATTGATACGGGACCGGTATTCCAGGGTCAGCGGGTTGAGTCTTTAGCTTGGCTGAGTTGAGGCCCTTTTCGAGGCGACGAAGCATCTTGGAGGCCTCGGAGAGCCTTGGAGAGAGGGGGGGGAAAGCATATGAGGAGCGACAAAAATGGGAGAGAGAAGTGGACACACTTTGAGCCAGGCTTGCGGCCTCGTCGGTGTTTTTCAAAGATGCATCTGATGGGCGGAAGCAATGAGGAGAAGGGGATAGAGGTAGGAGCGAGAGAGACCAACTCGACGTTGGCGCGTCTACAGCGCTGACACTTTTGATTGTCCTCCGCACCAACACATTTCATCTAGGAACGAAGATTGAGAGAGCAGTAGAGGAGCAGGGGGAGTGGGCGAGAGAGACCTTTGCAGCGCGGCATACTCTGCAGGCACGGGCACCACGTACTACCTGGGATTTGGCGCT
>JAECYV010000009.1:1112805-1132898 GCA_023014305.1 Lepiota subincarnata
GGAGGGGACGGAAGGTTGCCTGGTGTTGTTGGGTGGTCCTGCGTGCTTGCCAAAGTCCAGAGCCGGCTTTCATCCTCAGCCTGCCCTTATCCGGCAACACCTGCCCTTTCACACTCAATTAAAACACCGCCGTCCCCGGCTTATTTGCCGGCACAAAGTGACCGACACTAAGGTTCACGTAAGCGTTCCCACGCCCGCCCCACCGCTCTCAGCTGCGTGGTGGTGGTGGTGGTGGGAGAAGAGGGAGAGGGAGGAGGGGACGGAAGGTTGCCTGGTGTTGTTGGGTGGTCCTGCGTGCTTGCCAAAGTCCAGAGCCGGCTTTCATCCTCAGCCTGCCCTTATCCGGCAACACCTGCCCTTTCACACTCAATTAAAACACCGCCGTCCCCGGCTTATTTGCCGGCACAAAGTGACCGACACTAAGGTTCACGTAAGCGTTCCCACGCCCGCCCCACCGCTCTCAGCTGCTCTCTTGACAAGTGACCGTGACCAACCAACCAAGGCCCAGGCAGAACATGGTCAGAATTATCATCAAAGGAGGTCAGTTGCCCTCCCTCCCTTTCGTCCTGCACTCCCTCTGCTCACCGCGCTGCATCCACGCCAGGCGTTTGGAAGGTCTGTGTGTCATCCACACGCACACACATACACTCGCTTGCTCATTCATTTCCCCCCCTCTCTTTAGAACACCGAAGACGAAGTGCTCAAGGCTGCCATTGCCAAGTACGGCAAAAACCAATGGTCCGTCCTGAACACATGTCCCCCTTCCCCTCCCTCTCTCTCTCTCTCTCATACATACCCCTCCAGGGCTCGCATATCCTCCCTCCTCGTCCGCAAAACACCCAAGCAATGCAAGGCGCGGTGGTACGAATGGTTGGATCCTTCCATCAAGAAGACGGAGTGGTCCAAGGTGCGTCACTCTGCTCGGCCATCCCTGTGCCGTCTTTCCCTCATCACCCCCCCCCCCCCCCAGACCGAAGACGAAAAGCTCCTTCACCTCGCTAAACTTATGCCAACTCAATGGCGGACAATCGCGCCCCTTGTCGGTCGGACAGCAACCCAATGCCTCGAACGGTACCAGAAGCTCCTCGACGAAGCAGAAGCCAAGGAAAACGAAGAGTTTGGCCTTGCCGGCCCTGGCGACGCTGGCCCCAGTGCCGAGGATGTCCGCAAACTCCGGCCAGGTGAAATCGATCCCGACCCGGAAACCAAACCCGCACGACCAGATCCAATTGACATGGATGAGGACGGTATGTGTGCTCGTTCCCCATGTCAGAGCTCACAGCTTAATCTCACGTGCTTGCTTTTGCTCAGAGAAGGAGATGCTTTCAGAGGCTCGCGCGCGTTTAGCTAACACACAAGGYAAAAAGGCCAAACGAAAGGCCAGGGAGAGACAGCTGGAAGAGGCTCGCCGTCTAGCGGTTCTCCAGAAAAAAAGGGAACTCAAGGCTGCTGGTATCGTGTAAGTCACCGCCGTTCTTCTTTCCCGCTCGTCGTCTGTTTACTCATCCGCTCCAGCATGCGGCATAAAATCAAACGAAAAGGGATGGATGTAGGTGTTCTCTTGACATAGTCGACAATCCCTCTGCTCACATCCACCTAGTACAATGCAGATATACCCTTTGAGAAGAAAGCAGCGCCTGGCTTCTATGATACGACGGAAGAACAAGCTCGTATCGCTGCTGCGCCCGTTGGTCATACTCTCAGAAGACTCGAGAACAAGCGAAAGCCGGAAGAGGAGGAGGCGGAAAGGAAAAAACGACAGCGCAAGAACGACAAGAACGAAACAGGCCCTCATCAAACTAAATTCGTTGCTGCCCGAGACGCACAGATACAAAAGTTGAAGGAGGCTGAGTCAATAGGCCGCCGACAGAAGCTCATACTTCCCGTAGCTCAGGTCGGTGAACGAGAACTTGAAGAAATTGTCAAGATCGGGCAAGCTGGAGAAGACGCCAAGGCCCTTGTCGGCGGTGGTAGTGATGCTAGTGGTCGACTCTTGAGTGACTACGAAGGTCTAGAATCGGCCAAAATGGTGCGGACACCACGCACCGCACCCCAACGTGAGTAGTCTTTTTGAGCTCTTTATGTTTCAACGCCCTTATGAGTCATTAAGAGGATAACGTCATGCTGGAGGCGCGGAATCTGCGCAATATGACAATGGCACAAACACCCTTATTGGGCGAAGAAAACACCCCACTTCATGCTCCTGCTTCTGGAGGCACGGGTTTCGAGGGAGCAACCCCCCGACACCAAGTTGCACTCACCCCCAATCCTCTTGCTGATGTCTCAACAACACCCCGCGATTCTGCAACCCCTCTGCGTACACCGCTACGCGACAACCTATCCATCAACCCCGATGGCTTCGTTTCTGTCCCCTCRACACCACGGGATCAGAAGCTATTACGSATGAACTCTAAGCGTGCCCTTCAACTTGGTTTCGCCAGCCTACCCAAACCGGAGAACAATTTCGAGCTTATTGTCCCCGAGGGAGAGGAGGATCAGGATGAGCTAGGCATGTATGCGCCTACTGAGGAAGATGCTTCCCAGCGTGACGCTCGACTGAAACGGCTGCAGGAGGAGGAGGAGCGTAGGATGCGGGCGCGCCGGTCTCAARTTATTCAACGGGGGCTCCCACGACCGGCCGTCGTGGATCTCGAGGGGCTTTTACAAAGGCTAAATGTCAACGACGACGACGCAGATTCCTCCTTAGGACTTGCCTGGGAACTCATCAATGAGGAACTCGCCCAGCTGTTAAGCCATGATGCCATTACTCATCCCCTCCCCGGTACCACTTTACCTGGATCGACCGTGTCGATGTACGAAATGCCCCCAGACGAGGACATCAGCTCGGCAAAACAGGTAATTCACCTCGAATTGGCATCTGCCGTTGGCTTCCAAAACACAACTCCAGAGCAACTTCGGGAGGGTCTGCAAGCCATTGCGAAGGCGAATGCTACGGATGAGCTGGATTCGATATCATGGGATTTGCTCCGCCAGRCACTTGCCTTTGACGCCACGACCGGGACGTGGATGGAGCGGGGCGCATTAACTTTGGATCAGCGCGTTGCTGGATATACGTCGCTTCTCACGGAATGGCGCGAGCAGATGACGAAAGAAGCCAACAAAGCGGCCAAGGCGGAAAGGAAGCTCGGGATCACGCTTGGTGGCTATCAAGCGCGCTCTCAAACGTTGTCGAAWCGAATTACCGACGCATTCGAGGAGCTCGAAAAAACGCAGCTTGAGTACGATAGCTTCACGCGTTTACGCGTAGCCGAAAACGCTGCAGGCCCAAAGCGAGTGGAGTTGCTGAAAGAGGAGATGGAGGCTCTGGAACGGCGGGAAAGGTTGCTTCAGCAACGGTATGCTGAGCTAGAGACGGAGAAACGGGAAGCAGAGGGGAGGATAGCAGCGATGGAGGAACAGGTGATGGCCGAGGCCGAAGCACTGAACGAGGCCCAGCTTGCAGCTATGGAAGCCGAGAGCTAGATGGGATTTTTTCTGCATGTGTAGATAATAAAAACTACTAATAGTACGCGTCCACATGGGCGACTGCGAACACGAGGCAACCTCGTTCTTATATGGGTTAGATAGGAACCTCGGATCGTTCCTTCGTTGTCCACACAGCTGGTTGTTGTGGGTGCTTCCCAAGATCTTACTCCTACTCATGCCATTAATCAAACTTTCACCCATTGCTGACTCCCTCCTGCCCGAGGTTGTCACCACTACCCTCTTCACACCTCTCCCGACAACAGTGGCTGATGGTGCTCACTCACGGTCATCCGTCCCAGTCCCTGCGATAGCAGGGGGAGCCGCTGCAGGCGCAATACTCGCAGTTGTAGTCACTTTGGTGTGGGTTTGGTGGGGAAAAACTATCAAGAGAGATAGGAGGAAGCAGCAGCAGGAGATGGTATGTACTGTGTTGGGTGTAGAGACTATTTTCTTTTTTTTCAAGCGCAATACACATCACACAGGAAAAGCACCGTAAGACAAGATATAATACAATTCGCAATTCGCAGATCAGCGGTCCCAAGAATCATTCCCACAAACCGCTGCTCAAGCGGCCACGAGACGGAACGCAGGTCAAATTCGTGGGGGATGAATTGAATCCTGCTGCCATCTCACCTGTTGGAGGTGTCGATCCCGAGAAAGCCAAACATATGATGTTCGATGACCCGAACATGCCGCCTCCGCGACCTGCTTGGACGATTGACCAGCGTTTGCGGCGAACGGGTTCTATTATCTGGCCCATCCCTCGCAACCCTCTTAAGAAGCTTTCGCAAGGCTCAATTCGAGGCAGTAACCAGGAAGCGTCCTCAAGTCAGGCGGGACAAGGCCAGGATCTTCATCAGGTTGAAAAATCAATTCCACATAAACCTTCCAATATTAGTGCGACATCCCAACATTCGAATGCGAGCGCCGAGTCGCGCCAAGGCCGAGTCCCTGCAAATCTTATCCTTGCGGCACTCGGGAATAGGAACACGTTGCATGCGGGAGATCGCCAGTCTACTTCATCCCTTTGGAGCTATTTGTTCAGAGCCATGCCTGGCGCAAGGAACTCGCAGCATAGTGCTGACAATGCATACCAGCCACCGGAAGACCAAGCGGGATTTCCGGTTGGCACTGCACTTTAGAGTGGAATGGACACWGATATTTTTTTTCTATGTCAAATAAGATATTCGCAACGGACGCATATGTCATACATGTCTATTGTATTATGGTAGTGTTTTGAAGTATCCCTATTTGTGTAGGTCAGGATGGAAATGTACCCAACAAAAAAACAGAAATGGAAAAAAATACCTGCTCTAGTCCTGCGACAGAGTTCTTAAACCGCTCGACCTCCTTCCAGCAATCAAGAGGCCGGACAAGGCTGTTTCTGTGGAATGGCGAATGAGTTGGCGACGCGAATCAAGGGCGGTACAAACCTATAGCACTCCACGACGGCATCTCCATCGCTCTTGACGCTGGGATACTCCGTCAACTCCTTTCGCGACTGGTACTTGCTAATCTTGTCTCGAATCTCCAATAAGTCCCCTTGGAGCGCCGTGCTGCTCCTGACCTCTCCAGCGGAGGGTCCGTCTCCCTCCGAGGAATCACCAGCCATGGCACGCTCCTTGTCCAAATTCTCCTTCTCCAAAGCGCGCTCAATCTCCTGTCGCACATCTTCCTCCTCTCTCCTCAGATGCTCGAGCTCATCTTGTATCCGGGCACGAATATGTGCGTCCAGAGAGGATTGTCGCTCAGGACTGGCCTCTGAAGACTCCAACCGGTTGGCGAGCTGGTTGACAATGCCAGGAGAGAACTGCTGCAAAGTCAGATATTTCTTTGCAAAGTGAGCCCGAGTAGACGAACGGAAATCGGAGTTTCGCTCTGGAAAACCTTTTCATCGGTTTGCGACGACCGGGACTGGCTTGTACCCATGACCACAAGAGGACAGAGTTCGATTATTCCCACGCCTGCTCAATCCAGCGCATTATACATCACTACTACACAAGTAGGTATGGGCAATTCGTAGAGCCAACTATCATATATCACACTTGGTCTAACGCCGCTTTTCCTGATATTGGTGGCCGTGGTCGAGAAACCTTGAGTACGGTTAGAGTGGTAATCTCTATGAGGGTCGTTTCGTACCAGTCTGATTCAATTTCTGTAAGGATTCGTATTCTGTTCAAAATGAGTCATTAGTGAGCGGTCATACTGTATAAGCATCTAATAGTCACTGTGTCTTTTTCGTCTCCTCCATTTCATGGAAGATAATCCACCCGGAACGGGGTTTTCGCGTGAATAGGACCGAWGTAGGATGGACGTGCAAGATCTGACGTATGTCAAGCAAAATCCTTCCATGTAGGTCGCATTCGCACTGACCCTATTTCCCCTCACGGACCTGTAGGTTCCGTCCGCCATCCACTTTGCCCCATTCCTCCAGTATCCGCTCACAAGGCAGCGTAGCAAACGCTTGAAATCTCCTTCACAGCTATCTAGCGGCAGGTTGAAGCGCTGCATATACTTTTTCAGCTGAGCGCGTATAGACACTGCTCTAGACATAGCACGGAAGGATAGGGCATGAGATTTACACCAACTCGAAGAACGACCGTATTTGGCGAACGCATTGTAAGCTGTATTGGTTATTAGACGCTACGCGTCTCGGTAAACGAAAACATACCATTCAGGAGCGTTAAGTGATCCTTCAAAACAGGTGTGGATATTTTTTTTTAGACGAGCCAAGGTGATGAGTTACTTACCCCTTSTTCTGCTGTAAATTTTCTCCGTTCAAGTTCCGCTAATGCGCCGGCACTACCATCCGGAATGACGAAAACATCCTATGGGGCTGGCAATAGGGGTGGAATGAGTGCAGTGGTAGCTCCTTCACGTACCTGAACAGTTGTAATTGCAGCTATCGTCAGAGCTTCTTCACCGCATTTATACTCTTTGGACTTGAACAACTGAATATCGCGGCGTAAGATCCTCCTGCTAGGGTAACTCTCCGGAAAAGAGTTACCATTCGTGCAATACCAACTTCTACAGGGCATTCGGCGACTTGTTCACCAATGAGCGTTAGTCGACCGTTGTCGTCTATCATTCCCGTGGCGTGTAGGCCTTCTAAGGCTCGTAAAACCGTTTCAGCGGGAGGAGACGAAACCCATTCAAACTTCATGAGATCATCAATCCCGAGAGATTTGAGTTGTAGGATTGGCGTTGTCATATCAGTTCGAGTGATTTCAGGAGGTGTGGAAAGAGGCATGGATTCCAACTCTGATTCTGGATAGAGTCTGTAGCAGATTCCGGGGGAGGTACGACCTGCTCGTCCAGCTCGCTGAGTGGCAGAGGCTACTGACGTCGGGACAGTAACAAGGGAAGCTAGCGCAGTAGTCGGATTATAAACCCGGATCTAGGTATTCGTATTCTCAGCGTTGGCAGCTTGAACAAGAAAAACCATACTTTGACGAAACCTGAGTCTATGACGAATTTGACGCCTTCGATTGTTACGCTCGCCTACAAATAAGCATCACAAAGGTGCCAGAAGCAGGAACATCACCTCTGCTATGTTAGTTGATATGATGAGTTTCCGACTACCTCGCTCAGCTGGCTCGAACACGTGTGATTGTTCTTCGGTTGTAAGGCCTGAATGGAGAGCCATGGGGGTTAAGCGGGGGGCATTGCGGGGCAAGCTGTGTCCACGGTCAGGGAAGTAGCTTGCAAATCGCGGGGGTCCCTACGTTGGCAGCATTTCGGATAGTTCCTCGAGACAGCGTTCGATATCTTCTCGACCAGTAAGAAAAACCAGAATATCGCCCGGCCCTTGCTTCTTTCATTCAAAACTGCATGAACTTGGCCTGTTTTTGATAGATTCATTACCTGCAGATTGATATTCCATGCAACTTCTGCGGCTTTCTTGACGTAGTCAGCGGCGGGGTCTTGGAGATATGCAACTTCCACGGGGTACATCCGACCCTCCAGACTAATTATAGTTGCCTCATCTGGAGAAGTCAGAAACGTAAAATACTCCTTGAACGATGTAGCGTCTAGTGTTGCCGAGGACACGATGAGACGGAGGGAGGGTCGCTTCCGGCGTATCCTGCYCGTTGAGGATCAATACACACTTCTTCAGGCGATAGGGATGGAAACAACTTCTTCAGAACACCAAGAAGGAGATCCGTATAAATGCTTCTCTCATGCGCTTCGTCAATCTAAGAACGGGGGTGATGTGGTTATTCTGGACCTTGGTAAGGGAATTTGGTGAATGGACATGCCATGATGACGCTGTAACGCGTTAGTAGTGGGTCTATGAGCGTTTCTCTGAAGAGCATTCCATCTGTCATATACAAAATCCGTGTTCTTTCTTTGCTGCTGACGTCCTCGAATCGAATTGTGTAGCCTACCTCGTCACCCAACAGAGTCCCGACTTCGGCGGATACTCGGTGTGCAACAGAGGTGGCTGCTACGCGACGAGGTTGTGTACATGCTATCGTCATCCCATTCGCTGTCCAGCCAGCTTCATGTAGGTACTGGGGCAATTCTAGCGGGCTTTATTTCACCATCAGGCGAGGAAAGGAATGGGGTAACGTACGGGTTGTTTTACCACAGCCGGTTTGGCCGACCAAGATGGTTACGCCATAGTTTTCAACACAGTAGAGGATTTTTGTACCTGAAGCTCAATGAGTGCTGAAAGGTTATTAGGCAATTATTTGCGGCCCACGATGCTGAAATATTGGCAGACGTTCGCGTTGGCCTTGGATGGAAAGCGAGGAAGCTATAGGCGCGGACTGAACCAGGGACCCTTCTTGTTCGGACGCTCTGTCCAAGCTACTCCCAGGGCCAGCAGTGCCAGGTTTCCAAAACTTGAGGCTCATTGACATTTTTGTTCAAAGAAATAATATAACTTGGGGAGGGGGATTAGTGGAAAACAGACGCAAACAGAGCAAACAGATTGTGGGCCGCCATGATTCATCCCCACAGCCACCGACCAGCAGCTCCTCATCCCCATCCACAATGTCTGAACGAAAGGGTACGCAGCTGACTGCTTTGTGGTTTATTCAAGGCTGACATGCCGCCCAGTGCTCAACAAATATTTCCCTCCGGATTTCGACCCGGACCTCATACCCCGGAGAAAACAACCGAAGAATTCACAACAAGTTGTCCGCCTTATGGCGCCGTTCTCAATGTGGGCTTGATCTCCCGCTCAACCCCTTGGTATCTGCTGACAGTTTATTCCATTAGGCGTTGCAATACATGCGGAGAATACATCTACAAGGGCAAGAAATTCAACGCTCGCAAAGAAACAGTCGAAGGTGAAGATTATTATGGGATCAAGATATTTCGCTTTTACATTAAATGGTAAGTTTTGCTCGTGTTGCACAAACGGAATCCGACATTTGAATTGTGTTCTACAGTACCTTGTGCTCTGCGGAGATCACCTTCAAAACGGATCCCAAGAATACGGACTATGCAGCAGAACATGGTGCTTCGCGGAATTTTGAGCCTTGGAGGGAGGAGAAGGCCGTGGAGGAGGAAGACCGGCTTGCTAAACTGGAGGAGGAGGAGAATAATCCCATGAAGGCGCTAGAAAACCGCACTGTTGATTCCAAACGAGAAATGGACATCCTCGACGCACTTCAGGATATTAGGGCTCGCAATGCACGGAATGAAAGGGTTGGTCAATCGGTTGACTTGCTGGAAAGGATGAAAGTGGAGGAAGTAGAGGATGAGGAAGATGCTGAGCGCAGGCGGCTGGAGGAGGAGGACGAGAAGCTTGTTAGAGAGGTCTTTTCGAAGGTAGCAGTGCCAGCGTCGGCATCAGATACCACCAAGCTGGTCACGGTCAAACGCAAAGCGGATGACACTGAGCCGACAATACAGAGTCTCCTGCCGGACGCCACACGAGCCTTGATCAGCTCGACATCGATGCTGCCGGTAGCAAAAAAGAGAAAGGAGACCAAGAATGCGCTGGGAATCAAGGTGGTGAAGAAGGGCAAAGCAGTATCGTAGAAATCACATATGTACATACCTACCCACGGTCACGCGCTCCTGCATTGCTGGAAGAGAACGCGTCCTCGCGTGCGTGCTGGTGTTTATGGAGAGAGAAGAACGCCCGCGCATCTCTGTTGGCTCACTGCACGACTGGGAACGCGTCAAAAACAACTACAGACAGTCTGCAACGAGCCGGCTTGAAGCAGCCCTCGAAGTTGGCGGTCTCCAGTCCGAGCGAGATGTCATCCTCGCCCACTTCCAACAGGTATATCTTGGACCCAGTTCAAACTACCCCAACGCAATCTGACCCACTCCTCAAGTTCGTACAAGTTGCTTTTTCGATGGCACAGACAAACTTGAGGGTCAATGGCCATAGCTTTGCAGCGATTGACGTCGAGAACCAAGGTCGGCTGGTCCCCCACTTCATTCTACCCGCTACTGAAACTCTCCCCAGACATGGAGGCTTTCGATGAGGCCTTGGACAGGAAGATTTGGGGCTTGGCAGACACGCGGTTGCAGTGGCATAAGAGGATATCTAAGACTCGTCGCGGAATTCCAAAGGACACAGAAGCTCGGTTATCAGAACTGTTCAGCCAAGGTCGCCAGCAGGACAGAGTTATTGCAGAGTCCAAGGTCATGATTCACAAAGAAGAAAAGGACACCGATGGTCAGTCTTAATTTGATATGTATCCATGTGTCTTTTTGACATGGCCTTGGTAGACCAAAGCTCATCGCCAGTCGCGATGGATGCTGTTGAGGATTTTTACATTGTTTCTGCTATGGCCGAGGAGCTCGATCAGGTGCGTAGAATATTGTACGATGGAGTTGGTTCTGATCAGCATTCTAGAATGTGCCTAGTCAGCAAGAGCGTGTTGGGTATGTTGAAAAGGCAACAAGCCAGGTCAAATACCTGAAATATTGATGCCTATGTGGCTTTTCCCTATTTATCACAATTTCGTAGCCTCATTTATAAACTTGTATAATTATGAAAATATACATGTAGAGGACGAGAGCCGTCTCTTTTTCATGAGCCTCTGAAACCACCCCGACCACGGCTGTTGCCCCGGAACCCACCACTACCGCCTCTACCTCCACGATCTCTGCCCAAAGGGCCGCCTCGCATACCGCCTCTTGCAAGACCGCGACCTCTGCCCACTCCACGATGGAACCCAGCCCGTCCACCTCTTGGGCCACCTCTGCCAACACCAGTCCCTCGCCCACGTCCGCGTTCTGTTGATAGTCAAAAAAGGGGGTATAAGGATGAATAAAGGACGCCGCACTTGTAACACCTGAGAAAGGTAGAGGGGTGAGGGGAGGGGACTCTTCAAACATGGACAAGTTACCCACCACCGGTAGCTTTGGGCTTTGGTAGAAATCTTTCGATGGGCAGTAGTTTATCGCTTCCAATGTAGACCTTATCCCCCTTTTTGAAACTACCAGCAACCATACCTTCTCCCATTTTTACAGAGAAATACACTTCATTGATAGGACCCAGTATTTCGTCGATTTTTCCAATCATGGATTTGTTGTGCAAGTAAACTGGGGCATTGAAATAGGGAACCTTATCCAACATTGTTGAGGAACATAACATTTCATCTTCAACAGCATGGACAAAGGTGCCCATCTCTATTAAATTCGTTAGATCAGGGTTTGGTCTGCGCTGGAAGGACATACCCAAAACTTGGTCTGGAGGGCCTGCATCTCTGTGTTGGAACCCGCCCCTGGCTATGCAGAGTAAAAGACGAGGTGCGTAAAGAGCAGGAGAAGAACGTACCGCCTCGAAAAGTACCGCGTCCACGACTCATGGTTGGGTGTAGCGGTTGCGAATGGAWTTTTGTTGATTGTGGATGTTTTGGGTTTGTCCCGATTCGGAAGTGGGGCTACTTGCCGTTGCTCTCCGCAGGACAAATAACGGACACTCGACATGAGCCTGTTGTATTGCGGGGAAGGTTCTCATGAACCAGAAAAAAATATCCTCACAGCTCTCATTCTTGATGCCTTGTCGGACACTGCCTACCGAGCTGCGCTTGATAATCCCGAACTCCTCGAGTGTGCATTGGGGTCGAGCGATAGTGCCCTTCACCTTCGTTCTATCCAGGAAATTCTCTTGCCTCAGTTCTTCAGCGGCTCTGGACCAAAAACACCACTCCAATATCAGATCTTAATGCTTGAACCAGTCTCCCATGGCTATGTCCAACCTGGCTTAACCAGAATTATCGTTGTTTACTCTGGCAAACCAGGTTCCCATATTTCGAGCGCCACCCCCACAGAGCAAATTGATTCAGAGGGTATCGAAATTGACGAAGGCTTTTTGGCGAACACGGTTGCACCAACGGCGCTGAGGCTCAACGGGCATTCCCATGACAGTAAACTAGCTATCGACTCAAAGAGCGGTTCTGCGGTGACGCACATCACCTTTGGTATCGAACCACTTGTTTCCCCCGTTTCGGCGCCCGATGATGATCACACGCTATACATCCGCACGGCCGACTTGGGCCGCGTAGGGCTGCTTAGTGAAGATTGGGTGAGGGCTCCTGGCGTCTTGTTATATTTTCGCTCATTATCTCGTGTTCACATAGGCCGTTGCAAGTTCCTATCCCGAGCTGAGGTATCGAATGGTTCGTATTATTGCCGATGATCAGCTGGTCAAAACGCCGTGAGTAGTTATCTTCGTTTGGTAGCGTTCAGGTCTCACATCTGACCAGGCGTACCGTTCGCTGTTCTCCTGTTCTCCTCTCGAACATCATTGGCCTTGCAGAGAGGCCCGGTAATGGTCAACCCCCTTGTTTGTCTCTGAGACCGAGTCCTTTTGGACATCGTCAACCTACAATCCCCGTAGCAAAATCGGTCACCATCGCGAGAATCGCAACTCCCTTCTCAATCAACCGAAAGTACCAGAAGGCTTACATCAGTGCCCTCAAATCCTATTTTTCTTCTACAAAACGCCTGGTCAAGTCAAGGGATATTATCGCTCTCTCTCTCGATGGCCAGTTTCCTGCCGAATGGCACGGTGAAGAAGAGGAGAATTCCGCTGATTTACGGTGAGTTGAAGTGCAAACGTACCTTTTCTCTGATTCTTACGACATAWTGGTTTAGAATGGGGATCGTCAATGAAATAGTATATTTCACCATCACCAATGTTGAGCACAACATCGTTCCTGGTATTACGTCGGCCGAGGATCAAGATCTTTATACTGGTTCTGTCCTTGGTGAACTCGGGTACTGGATCGATTCCTCTGTAACTCGTCTGATTCAAACCGGACTCGAGCATGCACGTGTGCCAGACATCGGTCCGTATCTGGAAATAGGTATGATAGCTCCTAATTTTAAGAGCTTTTCATTCGACATAAGCTTGAGATCTACGTCATTCAAGGTCGATAATTTCATTCCTCAAAAGACAACCACATTCGCACCTGATCAGCCAGCAGAGCCTTTATTCAAAGTTATTATCACTGATTTCTGCAAGCTTCACCCACCACTCGGTCGACTACAATTTGCAGCTGACGGTACTGTTGAAGGGAGTACGGGGTATTGGGAAGTTCTCCACCGTCAGTTGGGTTGCGCAGCACCTTGGGATACATATTCTTGAGGTATGGGGACCTTCTCTGCCGTTTCGCAAACCCCCTCTAACCGAAGTTTATGATTACCTCAAGGTAGATTGCTATAATGTTGTGGGAGAGAGCGATGCAAAGACAGAAGGAACTCTTCGGGCACGGTTTGAACAAGCAATCACCTGTTCCCCATGCATCCTRGTACTACGCAATATCGAAGCTTTTGCGCGGACAACGCAAGCCGTTGAAGCTGGCAAAGGTTTGACAAGGTTCTCACACCTGTCGTCCAGCATCTAAAACTCGTGATYAGAGCTTGCTATCGTCAATATTCTAAAGGAGTGTATTCACGAAGCTGCTCAGTCGTGGAAGATTACAGGYTTTCCTGTAGCAATTGTTGGCACCACCGACGATCCATCACGAGTCTCTGTTAGTAYTATTTCTTTGTTYAAACATGAACTTGACTTCAAGGTATGCACTACTCCCTGYATTGCGAGTGTGAGTCTAAATCACCATGACAGGCACCAAATGAGGAAGAACGTCTTGAAATACTACAAGCTTTATCGTGGGATTCACATTTAGCACCAGATGTATCCCTCAGGGGACTTGCRATCCAAACCGCCGCTCTCGTCCCTGCTGATCTTTCCGATCTAAATTCCCGCGCTAGATCGTCGGCTCTCAGGCAAGTGTACGTTCCTTYCTTTCTCATGCTTATTTCATTAYTCATCATCATTTCTAGTGGTGGGAACGGCAGTTCGACCAAAGCTCCAATTTTCATCACAGCGCAGGACTTCAATAATGCTCTCAAGAAAGTGAGGAGCRCTTACTCGGAGAACATTGGTGCACCTAAGATTCCCAGCGTTACATGGGATGATGTTGGTGGCTTAGCTCATGTCAAAGCCGATATTCTCGATACGATACAGCTTCCGCTGGAGCATCCTGAGTTGTTTACTGATGGACTAAAGAAGAGATCTGGTAGGAARTTAATGTGTGTTCCCCGTACCCTGTTGAATRACGTTGTCATTTTAGGCATCTTGTTATACGGTCCACCAGGGACAGGGAAAACTCTCGTCGCCAAAGCTGTTGCAACTACCTGCTCCTTAAACTTCTTTTCAGTAAAAGGCCCCGAGCTTTTAAATATGTACATCGGTGAATCAGAGGCCAACGTTCGCAGAGTGTTTCAAAGAGCCCGCGATGCGAAACCCTGCATTATCTTCTTTGATGAACTAGACTCTGTAGCTCCCAAGCGAGGGAACCATGGCGATTCGGGAGGTGTCATGGATCGCATTGTCAGTCAGCTTCTGGCGGAGGTAGATGGTATGTCAGACGGGAGTTCGGGTGCCGATATCTTTGTCATTGGGGCAACCAACCGGCCTGATTTACTTGATCCGGCGCTCCTACGCCCGGGGAGGTAAGTAGGCTTTTCGTGCCCAGCAGACTGGGCTGATTTATCTCCAGGTTCGATCGTATGTTGTACCTGGGCCTAAGCGAAAGTCATCAAGCACAATTGAGTATCTTAGAGGCGTTGACACGTAAATTTGTGCTACATCCTGACCTAGATCTGAAGGGCATAGCGGAATTGTGCCCTTTCAATTATACAGGAGCAGATTTCTATGCCCTCTGTTCAGACGCAATGCTCAATGCTATGTCGAGGACAGCTCAGCAAATAGAAGTCAAAATAGGTAAGCACTGCCGAAGATGATGTATTTGGTGCTAATTGACTATATCAGGAATATTGAATTCGGGGCCCAGGTCCTGTGGTTATCCTTACCCACTTACTTCACGGTACTATCTTGCAGAATTGGCATCTCCGGATGAACTCCGAGTACAAGTCTCGAAGGAAGATTTCCTTGCTGCTCTCAACAATCTTGTCCCCAGTGTCACTCAGATCGAAATGGAGCATTACGCGATGATACAACAGCAGTTTTCACAAAGCACATAGTATAACCTCAATAGAATTACATTACAACGTCTGGCCTTAGGATTACCACCATCTTGACGAGAAACCTAGCTTGGAGAAAACGGTTTTGAGGCTATCCGTGACCGAAAAGCCTAAGGCTTTCGAATTTCCTATCTTTAGCGGAACACCCTCAATTGTCAGACTGTTCAAGCCAGGTTACATTATATCTAMTTGAGTTGGGAATGGAACATACTTATAAGCAGATTCTCCGTCAACAAAGGTCTCGAGATGCAACAGTGGTTTTGATACATTCGTGGCATTGACTAGAATATTCGACCTCGTGTGATCCGAGTCAGTCGACTAATCAAGGGCAGAGGAGGGAAACATACCACTTGGAGTTCCCAGCGGGTATGTATTTCAGGACAGCCTCCTTGGGTAGTTCTTCGGTGAACTCCAGTAACTCCTCACCATTCGCTGTCATAACTGTCTCCTTTCTCGTCCTTGTCACGGTCTCTTGACTTCGTAACGCCAGYGTACGAATAAAAGGAATGTAGAACATGCTGAGTGGGCTCGTTGAGATTTCATACAATGTATATGACTGAGGGTTCCTGTCGTTAAATTCGATTGTGGCGAACTCGTGGCGGTCACCAGATAATATGATGATGTTGGGCACGGAGTGGAAAGCATCAAGCAGGATTTGTCGTTCTTTTGGAAAACCCGCCCATGAGTCAATCTGCGCATCATGCGACCAGAGTGTTGTAAAAGGGACCGAAGTGGCAACAAACTTGAAGGTTGCTGTGTTGTTAACCTCCATGCCTCTTAGCAGTTCACATTTGTCTGAAGGTAAGTATGCTCACTTCGGACAGCCAGCTAAGCAACGCCGATAGCTGTTGTTCCCCAAGCATTGAACGGCTAGAAAAATCGGATCCTTCAACAACTGATCGGTATCGACGGGTGTCCATCACAAAAAAGGCAACGTCTCCCCTTCTAAACTCGTAGTAGAATTGGCCATCATGCATGGAATCGTAATTAGCGTCTGCATTATACAATTTGTATGCATCTGCAGCGTTCGGAAAGGGTGGTTTTGAGTCGTTGTGGTCGCCAATAAAATTATTGATGATCTTGGGTTACGTCAAACCAGCGAGYCGGGCATATAAGACAGGACATACTTCGTGATCATCATAAATGTGAAAAATGGCTAGCATTTAAAGGAGCTTAGATATACCAACAAAATAGATGGACTACACAGGCTTACGGAGGCGCTCATAGACTTTGCGGTAGCTAGGACTCTGGTAGTTTCGTCGGTAGAGCTTTCTGTACGTCTCCTTTGTATCCCCAAAATAGATAGGCACGTCTGCATATATGAAATCTCCAAGAAAGAGAAGGAATTCAATGGGTGTTGCAGCACGAGATGGTGCCTGTCCATGGTCCGGATAAGGGATCTCAGCGGGGCTGGAAGTTGATTGAATATGGTCTGCCAGCAAATCAAAACCGTGGATCGCATTTTTGTACAGTGGGCCATGATATGGAAAGTTGGGTGTGACACAAGACGAAACCAAAAACCGGAAGGTGTTGCTACCAGTAAGGCGGGGGTCAGGAAATGTGGAAAACCGGATGGGATGTCGAGGGTACGAAAGAATGGTTTGGTTGGTGTCGGCTAATAKATCTGGTTCGATTGTGGGTAGAGCCAGTGCTTGATTTGGTAGTCTACTCACATTCATACGTGGTCCCAGGCCAAAGATTTTCAAGCTTGACACTATCAATCCAATCCTCACTTTCCGAAAGATTGACAATAGGGCCAGGGTACCAGTGTGTTTGTTGATGAGGGGCAGGGTGAACCTCGCGCCAAAGRACATTGATGGATGCGTTCTTGGCAGGTGAAAATGGGTAACGAATGGCAATTTTTACGCTGTCTGGATAGATGGCTCCAACTCGAGTAAAAATGGTGCCTCTGGCATCGTCAAAGAGGGGGGCAAAAGCGAACTCGGCTGCTAAGGTTAGGAGAAGGGTGTTGGTTAGGAAATTGATCCAGTTAACGTGGTGGGATGAGCTTGGAATGCACAACAGTATATTCCAAATAGAATCAAGCCTTTGGAGTCGTGGTTGCTGGTTGTGTGAGGGTTAAGTTAGGTGATCAGTTCTGAAGGATAAAGGACGGACTGGGTGGGGCCTTCGATCAGGTACTGACTTGACCGAAGCTTGATCCTGAGAGTAGTTCCTCTTCTGCCGAACAGAAAGAAACAGGCACGCAGAATATATGGTGTAGAGTATAGGCAATATGGGAAGAGCCAGGCGAGTGGGTATCTGAAGATAGCTAATTTGCGTGGATTTCACCAGAAGCACTAGGTATCACATACCACCTGTAAGAATATATAGCATGAGAGCCGATGGAGACACCCAGTGATGGCTGTAAGATAGGGTAAAACAAACATCCCCAACTCTGCCAGGGAGGTGTTCTGATTTCTGAAGGTAGCAGGTGCAGTAGGCATGACGTCGCAGTCCCAAATGGTGGCTAAATTAAATTTATTACATAATATTTTATGCTTACATTGTCGGAAGTTTGCAACCGGATTTAGATGATCCGAGTCTTCACATTGTTTACATGCATGTGACGGTTGTGTCGGAGTTGTAGGAAATAGTGGTAGACTATGTAGGAAATTGGTAAAACAAGTAGTATARGAGAAACATATGGAAGAACTCACCTCAGCACTTGTGATATGCACAAGAACTGAGGGAAGTGGGCTCAGAAAATGGCTTGAGGTTTTTATCTACTCTATGTGACTATTAAGAAAATTTTATCTGCTGTTTAAGGTAGGTGTCCATGCTTGAAGCAATACAGTAGATATGGTAAGTAGTGTCAGGGGGGGGGGTACTTGGCTGCCTCAGACAGATCATTCTGTCTCTCTTACTGTAAGGGCGACCTGGTGGTCTGCCCAATGGGCCTGAAGCCACTGAGGGTCAGACTAGAGCAGGGGGATCCTTAGAGTATATTCAGAAGGAAAGAAATATCTACTATACACCTAGAGCAGGGGGATCCTTAGAGAAATGGGTAAGGAACCCCCTAGCTCGACTACGAAGTAACTACCATGTCACAAGGGTGGGAAAATATAGTAGAGGGTGAGAAAAGGGATAACAAAATAGGAAGGAAGGAATGAATAACTACTTAACCTGGCTACAAGGCTAAACTATGTAACTACAGGATAGTGAGCCAAGTAGGGTAGTATGAAGCAGTAAAGAAAGGGTGAATGAAAGGAGGGGAGGTGACCCAAAGGGGCAGGGAGTGTGAGGGAACAGAAGTAAAGGAAATGTGAATAAAAGAAAGAGAGGACAGTAGAAGGAAGAGAGAAAATACTAGAAGAGGCAAGATGTCTCCTTACCTAGGCCTGAGGTGAGTGAAGGGTGTTCTAGGAGTATCCTAGAACACCAGGGGAGGCCAGGGAAGACTACTGGAGCTGCCCAGGTAGTGGCGAAATGATGAGGAGGGTAGAGGGGAGGGAGGTCCCCTGACACTTACTGCATGCATGACCAGGTGTATTCTTGGTCATGCTCCCATTGGTTCATATCGGGTGCACTTCTTTCCCAAGGAGTCGATGTCCTGTCACTGCGGGGCTCCAATGAAGTCCCGCAAACACATCTTTGTGTTCTGTAGGGCATGCAATCATGATGGCCACCCTTGCACTCTCCCATGAGTGCTTGAGGATGTCATCACACTTCTGAAGAGTGATCCACAGTCCTTTGCATTCACCACCAAGGTGAATCTGCCTCCTGTTGGGGTTGGATAGTAGGGGAAGGCCCCTGTGGAATAGGAAGGTTATCCCTYGGGATGCCAGCTGAAACAAGGGGGTCTCCCTCCTCATCTGCACACTCACAAGTGTGCATTCCCCTCCTTGTAAGGGGACACCTTTGGATACCACCCAGAGTCTTCTAGACACCACCCATGGCCTCTTGGACTCCACCTGAAATCACTCCYCTACCATCAATTTACCCTCRGATCCCTTCCCAGCCTCTCAGTCTATTCACCTGAGACCCTTARGCACACACCCAACCCTCAGGCACATCATCTCAGTACATTATGGACACTCCCCTTATAGTATAGATCAGCCYTYGGGCAGTAGTATAAATAGTGTATGTGACCTGAGAGAAACCTTACTTGATTCTCTTAGGTTTCTCCCYGGTCAGGTGTGTAGTAGTTTACTAGTCTGTGAATGATACTTAGGTTTCTCCCTGGTCAGTTTATTGCCATGACACAGTACACTTTGGGTGCCCTAACAGAAGAATCAAGTCTTCAGAAGGACCAGTTTTCGGACAGCAGAAAATTTGCCCCACACATCACACCACTCTCCCTTCCGAAAAACCCCTCCTCTCCCATAATGTCCCAAGAACCGCAACAGCTCACCCTCGAGGAAGCTGTTTGGGCCTTCATATCTGATATGGATATGATGAAGGCTCAGCAAACAGTAGCAGAGCAAACTATGTCCGACAGTGTCAAGGGTCTGCAAGACTCACTCAGAAATTTCATAGACGCGTTCGCTCGGCCGATGGCCAGCCTGGCTCCCATTCTAATACCCTCAACTGCCGAACCCCTACTACCTTCCTCCCCTCCCCTCTCGGCTCGGTCCAACTCCCCCCCTCCAACTCTATCATCAAAAGCCAAGGTGTCAACCCCACCCAACTTCAATGGCTCTTGCACCTCTGGATGTGCATTCCTCAATGCATGTCAACTGTACATTAGGCTATGTCTGACCTATTTCCACTCAGACGAGCAACACATTTTGTGGGCGATCTCCTACATGAAGTCTGGCCGAGCAGCACAGTGGAAGGATGAACTCTTCTGAGCAGAAGAAGTCTCAAGCAAATTCCCATTCAAGAACTGGGATGACTTTGCCAACCAGTTCCAGTCAAGGTTCTTTCCTGTCAACTCCAAGGCAGATGCGCTCAATGCCCTGGAGTCAATGTCCTACTTCCAAAGAGACTGGACAGTTGAGGACTATCTTGACTCCTTCAAACTCCTAATAGCTGAGTCGGGCTATAGGGACCCAAAGGTCATAGTGATGAAATTCCAAAAAGGCCTCCAACCCTCCATCCAAGACATGGTAGCCACCATGCCAGCTGGCCGACCTTTGGACTCGGATGTGAGTGGATGGTACCAAGCAGCTCAGCGAGTAGACCAATCTTGGATGGCC
>JAECYV010000081.1:0-18857 GCA_023014305.1 Lepiota subincarnata
GCTTTTGGTAATCACAGTACCCATCCTACACCATAGTTTGGGTGTTGACCAAGAGACCCTATGCCAGTGCAATGGAACATAACTGGAAGTAAAGGCTAGGTAGGTCATCTGGCTCCCCTGGTGTGCATGCGAGAGAGCCCATGGGCAGATGCAGTTGTAGTCCTCCAGATAGGCACACTCGAAGATCAGCAAGAGTATCTCTGGTGGCATGTGTCRAAAATGCTGGTCTGTCCAGCTTGATGTCCATACCRTTATCCGAGTATTTGAATWTTCTATTTCACATTTTTCACAGTCTCTGTAGGTACACATTATGGACTGTATTGTTTTCTTTTTCTGTGATGATCAATCTACATTACTAGGCAAACATATGTACATAGTATCTTGTCGTACTTAGGTAGCATCCATACTTCCTAGGACTCCAGCTTATCTTACTGGATCCTAGGTGTTGATCCAAAATATATTATCATGACGTTTATACTGYGTGTTTCTACTCTTGTTAGCAGGGATGAGGTTGATGCTTGTACACTGCTGAGTATTTGGAGCAATGTCAAGTATGTTTCTTGGAGCTRTTGGATCATATCCTCTACTTGTCATATTTCTCACTGAAGGGCATCAGCCTCGCCTTCCCTACTGCAGGCCGCCAACATGTCGAACAATGGGAGCTGATCCAGGGTTGAACCTGTCACATGACCACACCTTCATCAATACCCACCCAACATGTCGACAGCTCACGGGGGAAATAAAGAGGTAGACACTGCCCAGGATGAAATACACCAAGTAGCAGACTTGATCCAACAACCTCACGCAAGACATGCGGCATCACCTCAGAGGCTCAACAGTATGTGGGCATCTACCATGGCCCTCCCAGCAGAGACACTCTGTAAGCAACTTTGCCCAGGTGCTGATRGGCATAAAGACCAGGTTGATGTGTGTTATGAATGATCATGGGAGCAAGACTTCTTCATATATCTCTCGTAAACGCACATGGCGCAGGCGAGAGGCTGATTCAAAAGACAGACTAGAGTACGAGGTTGTCACATGCTGGTTCACACTTGCGCAATAAGCGCATGCATGCACGCTTGCGCGTTCCCAGGACAAGAACTCCTTTTCTATTTACTTCCCATCGCTCCCTTTCGTGTTTTGCGCGTTCACGTGCCCATTTGATTATTTAGCTTCCCATCATTCCCAGGTGCCTCCTGCTCGTGTCTTAGTAAGTTTATTCCTTTCRCRAATATCCCTGTTGTTTGTATGTAGCATCATTGCTCCCCACCCACCTTCCTCTTCTCCACTCCCTTATTGTTATTATTTCAAATTAACTACAGTATATAATCGTAGCACCCACGCATTTGTATTCTTTAGTTAGAAAATCGACTTAGCTTCCTTCTTCTTCGCTCTCATCTCTCTCCCTCATCCAGCGCGACTCCGCTCAGCTGGCGCTTGCATTCTGTTGCACTCTCTCCCGCACTTCGTCAAGGAAAAYGTCAYGCACAYRYGTGCTCTGTCGTCCRTTGCCAAATYGAGGACCRCGATCCAAGGAGGGYGCAGCACATAAGCTGAAGCCAACCTCGACTCCCCCCRCACRTTCTCTCRCTCCTGTCTTCCATTTCCCAGCCTTAACAGAGGTTAAAAATATGGTTTCTATCATCACCAAATTCTCATTTTTGTTCCAATATTTTACAATGCTTTGAACATTATTGAGTTGCATTGTAATCCCTTCAAATTCTTAAAAAATACATTGCAACCTGCTAAATGTAGAGGAATGTCCAAAATGAATTTCTGTTGGAACACATATTAGYGGCATTGTGAGGTATTTTGGTCAATTGTGGAGGATTACATAAGATTATCAAAACTTCTCACTTTGATCAAACGTTGCAAGGTATGACAACGAAAATGAGGTTTTGTAGATGATGGAGAGACATTCGAGTCAGGGACAGATAGTCGTGATGTGGGTCAGAAACTCCGGTTGCGGGTCGACCAGCTGAAGGACTCGAATCTTCCCAGAATATTCGCTATCCAAGAGAATAGGGATAACATTCCCGAGACGAAAGCTGAGATTGAGGCTGAATGGGAGAGCTTTGGAGTTTGCAAGTGGAGTTCGAGGATATGACGAATGCCATCTGCGTTTTTCTCGGTAATGTCAACACCCATCATGTTCCATAATTGGGGTGATGACCAAACGATCTGACGCCAATGCGAGGAGACGTGACTGAAAGTAAGGGCTGGGTAGGTCTTCTGTGCCTTCAGGCATGCGTGCGAGGGAGTTGCCAGGCAGGTGTCGTCGTAGTCCTGCGGAGAGGCATAGTCGAAGATGAGCGCTAGTGTTTCTGGTGGAAGGGACACAGTCGACGCTTGTACGCTGTTGAGTTTTCGTAACAGTGCCGAACGTTTTTCTTGGAGCGGGCGAATCATGTCTTCTACTTGGCATATTTCGCGCCGGAGAGCATCAATCTCCTCCTCACTCATCCTGTAGTCCCTCGGCATGGTTGGGCGACGGCGATCAAGGAAGGCTGGGTCATGTGACAATTCACAACAAAATGCATAAAAAGCGCGTGGTATCCACGGTGAAAGTTTCGGAACAGAAGTCTGGGGTACTAAGGTTTGGCTGTCTTTAGGGCAACTCATACAACGATGCTCTCTAGTCAAATCGTCAGGGTACACTATGCTAATTCTTGTTCACTGCTAAGTCTTTGCATCCATATCAACTCATTTTTTCTGCGGTGCCCGTATCGTGTCGTTTACTCGACATAGTTCCTAGAGAACGGAGCGCGTTCCTTTTTCATCATATTTTCCCAGCCATCAAACAAAAAAAATTCCTGATAGATTATCTACAGGCTCGACACAGCCGCGGTGTGTTGATTCTCAGAAAACCCAAAAGTCAAACCGGCAGCTAACAAAAGAGAGACCAATTCCTCATCACAACCTCACTCCTCAAACCCGCCCGCATCCCTCACACTCTGCACCAACCACTGATATTCCCTCAACAACTCGGCCACTTCTGATATCTTCAAATCCTCTGCTTTGCGGTCGAGGAATCGTGGCGGGGGCGGCGGTAAACGGTGTGTCAAGGTCAGACGATGACCAGGAACAGGCGATGTGGGCCGTGAAGAAGCTGGAGATATACCGGTCCGCTGTGGGCCTACTCCTCCTCCTGGTACTGGAGCTTGCAAGAGRGAGGACCTGCGAGATTGTGGAGGTGAGCCCTAAAGAAAAAGGCCCATTCAAAAATATCAATAATCAAAAATAACATTTTCAGCAAAAAGCAAATCCACCTTGAACCCAGCCAAAGCTGAAACAGATGCCAAACGGTCGGATAAACTCTTCCTTGCAGCAGCCCCAGATCGAAGAATAGACCCAGAACCACCCTTACCACCACCACCCTTTGCTGCCTTCCGCTTCCGCTCCTTAACACGCTGACGCTGTCGCTTCTTACTTTCATCTAACATCCTCTCAAAACTCCGTATACTCCTCGCATCCGTACCACCAGCACCCGTACCACCATCTCTACCAACTCCAACTATTTCCTCCACATCGTTACCCTCACCCCCACTTTCTTCTTCTTCCTCACTCCCACTTACAGACCCACTCCCATCATCATCATCATCATCATCATCATCTCCATCCTCGCTACTATTTTCTTCCCYATCATCATCCTCGTCATTATCACCATCACCTTCTTCCTCCATCCTCGCACGCAACGCACTCCTAAACGACTTGACGGACCCAGGCCTCGAAACAGTCACAAGCTGCTGACCCGTCTCCTCCACCGAAACCGCAGACCGCGTACCCGCCCTCCCCGTAATCGGAAGCGACGCAGCAATACTCGCAATCGAAAACCCACTCTCCCTTCTCAAGAGCCCAAATCCAGGCTTCGTCACCGTATGGGTAGTAGTATCCTGAGCGGTGGTGCTGTCAGGATTATTCGGTAACAGCGACCGTAGTATTCCAAACGAGGAATCCACAACACCACTAATGACTTTATTCGCTGAGCCTGCGATCAAGTCGACCTGTTGTTCGACGCGCCCGCGGAGGGATCCTGGCAGACCATCAATGGGTGCTAGTGGCGTTTCGGCTGTCACTGGGCTACGGGCAATTGGTATAGGTGTAAGATCGGCGGTGCTGTTCAGTGATAGCATCGTTCAGTGATGGGAGGTGTGATGAAGCAACTTGAAAAAAAAAACATACCTCATCACTTTATCGCTATCGCCCAAGCCGAGCGCGGCTAGATCAACATTCTCCAGGAACTCGGCAACAGCCATGAGATTGATTAAACAGTAGCTCTCTTCTCCTCCAAAGGACTGGTTGCGGAACCTCTGGGTGAACAATAAGTTCGATACAAGGTGAGGTGGGTTTGCTTTGACAACCGAAAATATAATCATCGGGAGCAAAACATCCCCGGACACAGGTGTAGCCTCTTTCTGCGCGGAGGATACAGAAATGAGGGGTGGCGCTGGTGGAGGAAGGGTCGACGGTGGTGCCAACGAGATCGGTGACAGTTCACCCTTTTGGGATATGGAGCTGGCTGCTGCTGTGGTGGATACGGCAGAGGAGTCGGAGGTGAGGGAGGCTAYTGAGGTGGGTGGAGGACCATTGGCTACATCAGTGGTCAAGGGTGGTTTAGCGACATTGTTCGACCGGGCGGCCTTTGGTGCTGCCTCCTCCTTTAAGGCCTTTGACTCGGCTTCTGACATCAAACGTATTGGTGGTAGCCGCGATAAGCCGTCTATGTGATATGAAAATTAAGCACAAGTTGGCAGCATGATATAGCAGCACTTACCAACAACGATTCTATGAGCCGCAACCAAAATGGCGGCCTTGTCACCTGGGCTACGGCACATACTGAGTTGGGTGAGCACTTAAGGGGGGGGGGGGACCACAAGTCAATTCTGAACGCCCTTRCGAATGTGAATGAAACTCACTCTCGCCACAGGCATGCACCACAGAGTTAACCTCGGTTCCTGCATCTCCGACCTGGATGTCAAGATGCTCCAGTCGGAGATCTAGCATGTTCAGCGCTGCGACGCGATTCGATAGTGCCTCGTCATGTGAGGCATCATCCGTCAACGGTTGCATGAATAGCCTATGACGTTGTTTAGGGACTGGTATCACAGAAGAACTGAGAACATACCGATCATAGAATAATGAACATATCGTCCTTTCAACACTCTCCAAAACTTCTTTAACCTTCCCTTCACCCTCCAACACCCTCTTCTCCCCACCCCCTTCTTTCTCCGGATCCACATCCGAAACCTTTTCACCCCGCCTAGTCGATGAAAACCCTCCCCCATCTGCCATCATCTCCTGCTCTAACCAGTAATAAAACTCTTGTAATCGCTCAGCAGCATCTTCCGGCGCTTCCTCGCTCGGGTTAACGATATACTCTTTCGTCTCAGTTCCACTTTTCCGATGTTGCGGTGGGCGTACAAAAGGGTACCAACTCTCCGTGACATCGCGCACACGATCAACGACCCACGAAGGTACAGGGTGCGTCATGTTTAGTGATGCTTTGATCTCAGAACGGAGGGCTTTGTTAAGGGATTTGCCCACTTCCTTGCGTTGGATCCTCTTGTCGATGATGATGGCAGTGACCTCGATTATCGCATGTAGGTCTACTGCGGCTGCTGGGGGTTCCAAGCTGCGGATGGAAGTTGGAGGGGAAGCTGTGACGGGTGGTGTTGCTGGTCGGGCATGGTTGCCACCGAAGAGAGATGCGAAGGGATTTGGGATGCGAGATTGGGGTGTTGGATGTGGTGGGACGTTGGAAGAACCGGGGGCAGTCCCACGTGCGCCTGGGCGGGGTGGCAGGGGCGGCTTGGCGATGGTGGGAATTCGTGGTGGGAGAGGGAGGGTTGCGCTGGGGACTGTGGCTTTGACGGAGGGATAGATTGGCTGTGGAGTGTCAGAGATGGCGAGGGGGAGAGGGGGGAGTTTGAGTAAACTAGTCGTGCGGGTTGCGGGATCCAGGAGGTCCTGGAAGAGTTTCGAGGACGGGTGGAGGGTAGAACGGAAAGTCAATTTGTCACTGTCCTTGGAATATGTGAGTGAAGCATCGCTGGGGTACAAGAGCCCGTGCGTACCCGTCCAGCGCGCCCCGCAGACCCGAGAGGGTGAGGACCGGTGCGCCCTTTCGCGAGAGTCCCTCGAACAAGGCAACATGATCTCTCAGAAAGTCCGGGGTGATTTTATCGTGAGATGAAGCTGGTTCAGCAGGAAGCATCAGCGTAGCCTGAAGACCGGGTCAACGCTGCTGAATTCAAGAGTTTCTCAAATGGCGCACCTTGCCAGTGGTGATCGCACTCCAGATGTCGGCCCACTGCTCGCCCGTCTCGCTCTCGAGCACCAGTTTCTCCAGGATAGCCCATCCGACGCTGTTGGTGTCCAGTCCAGCATTCTGAGCGGCGGCTTTGGCGTTCGTGAGCTGAAGCTTGGTGGTCGCGTCTCCCTGGAGATGCTGCGGTGATGGCGGATGGACCGTCGTTCCTGTCGTCACAGTGGGTGCTGCTCGATGGCGGGGCGTGTATGGCACGTATCTGGGGTTGTTGTTGGTGTTGTTCCCGGCGCCCGAGGCTGCCTGGCTGGGTGCCGGTGCGGCGGTGGGGGTGGTAGTGCCCGAGAGCAGTGGGTGCGCCTCGCGGAGGTTCGTCTGCTGCAATCGAGCACCCTGCGTGCGTCCGATGGATGTTGCGGGGAAATCGTTTTCTCTGCTCGACATGGCTGCGTGAACATTGAATTCAATCTGTGACGAGGTGGCGGCATCATCACATTCCGCAAGCCCCGCATCACCCCAAATGGCCCTGCCTCCCAAAACAAAGACCGCCCAGGAGCTGGCTGCAGACAGAGARAAAKCATGCGCTCTGGACAGACACCGCGCCGCAATGTTCGTGCTAACGCAGAAAGATAGCCCAATCCCAAGGTCGGCGTGGCTCGTTTATGTCTGGACCCCCTCACTCAGATCTCAACTCTGTCACAGCTTAGACGAGATGAAGGCCGACCTGGCTATGGACGAGCACACGTCTATTAAAGAACGGATTTCCGCGGCCAAGACAGCTCATAAAAACAACCTTCAGAGATTGTATTTTGCACACGCGGAAGACTACCTCGAGGACCAAAGACTCAAGAGGGATTGCAGAGATGATCATACTGCACCACAAACGGAGGCTTACACCAGGCTTGCAGAGTGGTCTGATAAGCGAGATGTAAGTGGTCCTTGAATCCGTGCCCCTTGATATTTATTTTCGCCGCGGTTCACGCTCCCAGCGCTGCCTAATGCTGGCGGAGAGGCTCGTGATTCGCGCGTTCATTGGGCGTAGGGCGAATCTCTGAGAACGACATGGTTCTTTAAGCTTCTCAAACACCACTCCTCGCTGTGTCCTACGGTACTGACAACCTCTCCAGATCTTTGCAGCCATCAACCATCACTACAAGTATCAACTCTCCAACGACATCACGCGGGAATGTATCCGTTACAGCCAGACCCTCATCCCTCTAGAGCGACGCAGACGCGATATCGAACAACTCGCAGAAGCTGACCGACAACGGCGTGACGCAGCCTTCCCCACGTCCTTCGCCGAGTTCAAAACGAAGCAGCGAGACATTCAAATTCGTGTCGCTACATTCCTACTCGCGGATTCCGCGAAAAAAGAGAGGATGATGACAGAATTTGGATGGGCTTGGAGGCAAACGGAACCTCTGAAGAAGGAGCACGCCAGTAGTGTGAGTCCTTTTTTTTGTTGAAATTGCTCTTGACAGTTACGTCCGCTAATCTCGCTTGTTGTGGAAAAAAAAGCTCGAGTTTCAAGATGATGTTCAGTGGCTGTTAGAGTCACTCGAGTCCAGAGATCCGAGGAGGAAACCTATGCAATAGGTGTCATGCTTTGGTATTGGTCTATATCACCGGCGCTCTCCTTCGCAAATGTTCTGATGCTACTGCAGTAGTTAATGCCGTTCACCATATGGTGCTCTTATCAACCCCGACAACAGTGGACAAAACTATACACTTAACATCAACATCATTTATCTCTGTCTTCCATCACAAATGCCATGCACACGAGAACAGCTGCTCCGCACAATACTCTGGAGAGATAAGGAATGAAAAGCGGCCAACTCGTGTGACACCTGTTGACAAGCAATGCAAAGATTGACAGATCCCAGAGGTGTACGCGGGTGTTGTGGATGCTGCAGTGTATCTGCTAATGACAGCTTTATGGGTTGTACCCTGGAACAAATGAATTGGAAAAACCGTGCTGGGCGCCAGAGATAAGGAGAAAGCCTGGTAAAATTAGGGTTTGATGATAAGTGGCTATATTTAGCTCGTGTGCTATGTATTGTGGGGCGGACTTGCGACTGTTGCTCACAGTAAAGAACGTAAAGTCGCACTGGGGGGTATCTTGAATTTGCCGCCTTTGTGATCTTTGGCTTTATCCTAATAGCTGCACCGACTAGCAGTGCCTCTGGGGATCGAATTAAATCACGGGCTACGGTGTATCATGGGAAAATATCTTAATTCGGCACAACCTACCATCTCATCATGTTAGAACCAATCTAGCGCTATCTACCGCCTTTATGATTGGTAGATAACTCTACCCCGCCTTTTTATCGGGCTTAAAACTCAGACCCCGAGTGCAGACCATTCTGAGAGCTACAAGGTGTACCAAAGAACCTAATATATCCTTTACATGGACGGGCCAACCAGGCTCTCCGTGTCAATCTTTATGCCTCATAGCACACGGAACCTGTCGGGCTCTCGGCCTTGGTTCCATTTATTTCAAAGGGACTATATTTAACAGGTCGGCGATTGGTCCGATTAGGATTGAGGTTCCATGTTACTTTTCGATGGGCGGCGGACAAGACAGAGGCCTTCCTCAACAGCATCCTAATAGGCCACACTGACAGACATTAACGATCACAAAGGTCATCAAGGAACACCAATCCAGATGAATTCTATTCCTGTATTTCCAGAAGAGCGTTCGTCTTGGCACAATGCCTAAAGGTAACCTATACTAGCCCTTCAACTTCGGTCCCTCCCCGAGTCCCGTTATCGCCAATCCGAGCATCAACCTCCTCTTTCCCTATTCGCCACCACACCGGTCCTTCTTCCCGCGACCATCTTGTATAATTGCTATGTCATCGAGGGCAGCAGCAAGCAGAAGGGTTCAACTCCGTCCGTTGCAGCAGCCCGAAGGCGATGAATCCCAGGATGTACCACCACCTCCCAAGCCCAAAAAAGGTTTATTCCTGAAATCGAAGGCGTCAAAAATCCAACCATTCAGGAATACCAATTCCACCCAAGGGTGTTCATATCCCACCCCATCACAGGCGGGCCGCGCTCCACCCCACAATACCCCACCTCCCCTGCCTGAGCCAACAACACGCGAACGGAAAATCGCCTACCAGGATGCTACCCCATCTGCAAAGCCACCCATTGGTCAGGCGCTTTTATCCAAGAAGCAGCAGCACTTTAGTGGAGATTCCACTGAGCAACCTGCGTTTCGTCCCACCAATCCAGTACTTTCGGAACAGTGGACAGTCTGGGATAATAACACACATTTAAACACGCTGTATCAACCGCCACCGCCGCCACAATCGACTGACAGACTTTGGGTTCAATCGTCGACCCTCCCAACCTCCGAGTCCGCTACCTCTTCCGAGACCATATGTCTACCGCACGATATGTCCAGGTTGGGCCTCGAGAGCCATCACGGCTCTGATATATTTCAACCAAACGCATTTCGAGATAATCAGGAACATGTACATCCCAATCCTAGTTTCTCCAACCCCTCGCTCGCGAGTACTGCGTTCTCAACTCCTGCTACTGGCTCCCCTCGTGCCGGCACCCCGCAAAGCTCTTTCATGCTTCCCCAACCCACTAGTCACTACCCCCTCTCCCTCGCGGAATCATCAGTGCAACTTTCAACTTCACGACCGCAGACACCCTCTGGACGGCTTCTGACCAGACCACTCGCCGCCGGGACGGAGGCGCGGCCCAGGTATCCACCCCTTCTCCCCCCTCATCACGATTATAACCAGCATCATGAAGAGGGTGGGGAGGGATCCATCGTGTATCCGTCCCCTCCAAATTCTCCCCCTAGACTGATCCCAGACCCTTCCAGATGGGCAGATCCATCCTCAGGCTACTCGGGCTCAGTGCCTAGAGATCAGCTGCATGTGCGGTTCCAAGCGCCAAACTCAAACTTGGGCTCGGGCACTTCCGTTGCACCTCCTCCGCCCTCTCCGCCCCATAGTGGCCGGACCCTCCAACCACAGAGAAGATATTTCGCTGAATCCATTGCCTCATCCACCTCTTCTGAGTCTTCATCTCACGTTCCAGCGTCCTCCGATGCTGCTTCCGGCTTCATTTTCCCTGGCTCCCGGTCGACGGCACGTCCCAAGGTATCAGCGAAAACAGGAACACCTCAAAAGATGAAACTCAATATYAAGACTAGAGCCGAGAAACGCAGAGATGAACAGGGGGATCTATCTATGATTCCTTCACCGCCGAATACGGGGAGTTCTAGCACGACGTCGCCATTGTCCACTTCTACTGGTCGTGCTGAAACCGTTGCGTCTATTACCTCGCAATACGCAGATGCCCATCGACCCGTAGGCGGGCCTGCGCTTGTCACKCCYATAGCTGATTCTGGTAGCYCAGTGGATGCTCCGGTACCGAAATTTGTCTTCCCATCCTCACGATCTCAGGCGCGCCCGCGCCGTGTGCCCGTAAMCAATACACAGACCAGTGAAGGCACGAARGATACTTCGAGAAGGAAGAGGGCGTTGATGGGAATCAGGCTGAAGAGGAAGGTCGTTCCTGGACGTGAAAYAGMYRTTGAGCCGAGTTCCCCAACTGTTGCATCGCCACCGACCGCCGGTGTTGGGGGTGGCAGGGGGAGYATGAGCAGTAGTAGRGAAGGAGAGCGGGAAGGTGTACACGATRCCCCTTTGGTCGTGCCCGGGTYCACTCYACAGAATGTAAGTACTGGTGAGGAYACTGGGAGCAGGAGGGCAAGGAGGGCAAAGTACGGAGCATACCCCTTTGATCCTTATGATTCCATCTTGTTGGATAAGTRAGCTGGATTCGCCCTAYACACTTCAGCGCTTTTAACTGAYTATTACCAGTGACCGCCGCACAGGAGAACTSTTACGTAGACTTAAYCCTACRAACACCCCAACATTCCATAATTATGGGAATATTCCACCTGCCRCTATCCTAGATTTRGGGTGTGGCCAAGGGTGAGGTGTTTCTGTTATCTTCTGCATTYCCGTGGCTCATCYATTGCCAGTCATTGGGYCCTCGACGCTGCCATTACTTGGAGAGGATATGGGACAAGAGTGACAGGATTCGATATGGTCGAYACCATGAAAACGCTCTGGCCCTGGGCTGTTAATCAGGGAGTGGCAGAGAATATTAAATTCGTCCGTGGAAATTTGTAGGCCCTCTGTCCTAGATTGCACCTTCTTTTAAGCTCATTGTAAAAACCGTTTAGCCTAAAACAGCCTCTCCCTTTCGCCGATGGTTCATTTGACCTGGTCCGGATGTCGTGTCTAACGCTTTGCATCACCTCGAATYTATGGGAGCCTGTGCTGCGAGAAGTGTATCGTGTGCTGGCACCTGGAGGAAGACTGGAACTCATAGAMGATCAGATATTCTTCCCCTATGGAAAAGCGCCACCCCYCACCAGCGCCGCGTTCCATAACCCATCSTTTCCCCCTAACGCGGCCYCTTCACTTCCGAATCGCACCTCGATGTTCTCAACTTATAGCATCGACGTTAAGTCTGTCAACCCAGGACTTGGCTTGGCGCTTTCTGAGGAAGARTCAGTTACGGGCRTTCTRCATGATCMCCCCGTCGTTAGTGAGGAGGAAACGGWGGGCGAGACAGGAGCAGAAGCTGAAAGCACTGATATTGTARCGACAGCTGCCCCTGGGCGTGATACGCCAACAGGTAGAACTACACCAGGTCCCCAGCCAGYTCCTCAATTTGCACCACAGCCMTTGACSGCAAGTGAATGGAATCAACAGCACGCAGTCAGCAAAGATTTRGAAGCGCTCTTCGAGCATATGCTCACCCAGAAGTTCGGYCTTCATAYCAGCCCYTCTGYCTTTATTCTAGGGCTGTTGAAACAGCTGTTCGGACATGCAAGGGAAATATCCTCGCTGCATCTTACCCTCGCCCCTCCCTGTACGGACAGGAGCAGTAGTGACATTCCTCAAACCATYGATTTGACAGTTGACGCCTTCTCCGAGTCTCCAGGGCTTATTTTATGGCCGTCGACGCTGGTACCCATGCCGCGAGCCGAGCTTGAAATTCACGCTTCGAAGCATTTGCGGCTGCTACTCTCGTGCAAGAGTGCGTTGTCGGAATATGCCCTAGAAGCGACGGATGATGAGGACATCGACGAGGATTCTGTGTTGGAAGCAATTTGGGAATACGAGAAGTACTTCCTTGCTCTCTTCTATTGTACTTATCCCACCCATACTCACGAATTGTGACAGCTTCCTCCGTCAGCGATTCTATCCTCCGCCTGATGCAGAACTTGATATCCAAACATCGTTGGATTATGCTCTCTCTCATCGCGCATCTGCACCTTCCCAAAGGTCGGCCTCACCGACGTCCATGCTCTCCGCTACATCAATGGCCACAGAGACCCAGGATGCGATGTGGGAATACCAGTTGTATGCATACCTTAAGCTTCCTTTATTCTTGACTGATTCGCTGATTTCCCATCTGCTCAATTATTTAGAGACTTCCGCCAACATTTTTCTTGGTCAGCCGAAAACCCGGAAGCCCAAGACCCCCAGCACGGTTTGGTGGATACCCATATATATCCTCTAAACCAGGCTTCCAGTAGCAGTCCAGAACGCTCCCAGCTTTCGCAATCCAGTCGGCGTGAAACAGTGAGATCGTCCGTGTCAGTTGCACCTCCGTATTCCCGTACCGAGCTCACCCATGTTCGAACGTTCCGGGTGTATGAGGCCATTAAGATGGATGAAATGACTCTCAGCACCATGAATTGAATTGGCGTTGTCACTTCCTCTATGRACGATCTTTCGTCACCCAGGGCCCCATAACGTTGTAGTTTTGTAGTAACGAGGCTATATAACTCTTGGAATRTCGAATGGCCTGGGGTAGCTGAAGGCGTTGATATCTTAACCTCTTTCACAAGCGCACCACCTCACCCTCAGAACTTGGTAATTAAATTATGTAGGAGGGTCCTTCCTATTCACCCACCACTAGCAATTCTGAAAGGTCTGGGATGATACAGGATGCCGACRGCGGTTTACTTCATGTCAATGGTGCCAGCTGCGGGGACCCGTCGAAGGGGATTCACTCGTGGCTTCCATATAGACATATTATTTCTCTCTCACCTCTGGAAAGATATATTTACCTCCATGTCGAAGTTTGCCTACTCTCAGGTGCCCACTCTTCTCCGATTTTWTGCTTTTCCGAGCTTCTATAGTAGCATTTGTCTTCCAACGTGCTCTCACCATTCTTATCCCTATAGGTGGAGCACATGAGACTCGGGTCTGCCAGATGCGAACCAGCTACCGCCGATATGGCAGCCTGTTAGGTCCAAATGTGCCTGCTTCTTGTGTTATCATTGGTGGGGGCTGGCTCGAGCCTGTCTGGCCGCAATCTTTCATACTACACCCCATCGTTATAATGCGCGCGCAATTTTCGGTCTCTAAATCCCACAATGAAATCTGATTGGGAGTGAGAATCGGTTGGTCCCATATCACTGCTAGTCCCTTTCATACCCCTGTACTCAGACAGCCTGATCCATTGGTTAACTTTTCATAGATATCGACTTTATCACATGACTGGAGTCGGATGTCGCTAGGAATGACTCAGATCGCCAAGTTGCGATCTTACCWCCATGAAACTCGAATGCACGGACTCATTTGAATCAATATGCCATATCCTCTCATGCACTCCTAAAGATTTCTCTACCCTCTTTTTTGGTCAATGTTCGACCGAGCGTCTTGTCCGGGATGCCCTAGAGGCTATCATTAATCCCAGGGAAGATCTCCTCAGAAAGGTCGCAGACAAAAAAATCAAACTCGACGAGCTGTTGCGTGGCATGTTGATTTATGCACCATCCTCAGATGGAAGCCGTTACGTTGCCGTTGCTCTGCACGTTGCCCACTTAAAGGGGGAGGACTCAGATACAGCTGTCATCGACCTCGCGAACGCTTGGCTTGACCACCTATTTTTTCCAAGTCTGTTTTTCTAGTGGCACTCTTCTTATATACTCACCATCCCTGACGGTCTGCTGTAGTGTTGACTCAGTTTCATGACAATAAAACGGAGCCTAACAGTAGTTGGGCTCGTAGTGTAGAGGATATTGAAGACTTGATTGAGAGCGCTACTCGTGGGGAGCAAACAGCCTTCAGAAAACTGGTAATGTTCTATGGTGGTTCAAATCCCCAMTCCTGACAGCTRGCTCCAGGTTGCTCATCGACAAAACTATCGATGCCCAATCACAAACCGTGTCGATACAGTATATGCTCTCGATCTCCTAGATAAAGGCAAGCCCAGGCCCCCAGGGAATCGGACCATCATGGAGGCTGCGCACATCATCCCAYATCTTCTCAATGAGTTTCAAGAAACAGCCAGACAAGCTGTATGTAGACCGGTTATGGGGTGTATGTGCTTATCCTCACCTTTCTACTCAGACAGATGCTGCTCGTACACGGAGTATGCTTCAATGTTGGACAACCATTAATATTAAGAAGCTTATTCGCGAGAAAATCAATACTCCTGCCAATGCCGTCTTAATGTCGTCAGAAGAGTACCACACGTTTGGTGACTTCCGTTTCTATTTTGAAGAGGTCGGCCTCTTATTTGGGTCATGATTATCCGCTGAGCATATAWTTTCTTTTCAGGTTCAGAATCAACCTAATAGATACAAGGCAAAAATTATTGAGGGGCGGATGGAYCGCTTCAGCAGTGGAGCYCACGAAGTAGATGTRACTTTCGAAACAACTGATCCAAGGATAGAGGTCCCAGACCCTGAGTTCTTCAGGATACATGCTGCATTCGCACAAGTCCTCAGCCGAAGCGGGGCAGCAGCGTATATCGCACGACTCGACAGGCATGCAGAGGGCGATGTGACTCCAGTCATGGGTAATGACGGGTCAGATATTTTTACAGCCGTACTTTCGGCCAAGCTGGCTCTGTTGTCTTATTGACAACATTAGCCCACCACGACACGATAGCTCTTGTCGGAGGTCATTTCTTATTTTATACGTATTAGGGTAATAGGTTTCCGGTGAAATACCAGTCATCACRTCAGTCTCGATACATGGACAGTCCGCTCTTGCACCAAAATTTTGATTGGTCTAATGGCAGTAATTATCTTTGTGGATTGATTCTAGATCGTGTAGTCAATCCAACAAGAAAAGARGTTCAAGAACGTGCCGAAGGCGGAGAGAAGGTGCAGAGGAACCCCCGAGGCACAAGATATACCATGRATTTCCCATATCACTTCGCGAGATAATACTCGTTCCAAGAGATATTTGGCAAGAAAGTCAAAGAGGCGAGGGTAGGGCCTGATGGCTAGGATTTATTTATACAAACAAACGAGCTCTACAATCACCCTCTTGTAATCTGGGTATATGAGGGTGTGGTAATCCTTGAGGGACAGTGAGAGGTTAATTTGGTAGGTCTGTGGCAGACCCGCGTGCTTGCATCATGGGGGCTTCCTGCTCTTCCTTAGGAGCGAATGTTCTAGGAAGAGTSGAGCGTTCACTAACAAACCCATCGCGATGGTGGTTTTCTTCCACCTCGTCAGTTTCTCCCAACTCGAGAGCCTCTCAATGGAAGAGGTACCTTAGGCCTCGTATCCTATCATCTTCTCCTTATCTGCCCCCCATCTGCGTCRTGTGCAGCTCGACGGCGTCTGTACATATGAACGTGTTGCTCCCTTAATCATCAATAACCTGCTTCCGAAAGATGCCACTGCTGGGGTGGAGGGGAGCTTGACGTGAATTTTCTTGCCAATTCTTGGATATCTACAGAGSGAAATACGGAAACTTGTATTTTTATTAAGATCTGAGTGATTTTATTTCGACTRGGCACCCGTCGTTCATAAGGAGCTGTGCGAGATTATTCGTGGTGGGTTTCAGCTGGAGATATTTTGGCATGATGTAAGGGAACGATTGGCTACCTTGAAATACTTATTGCCTACACCTCGTGGACCCACTTTATCACATCATTTACCTGTCCCTCCCTGGCGATTTTCATGTTGAGTGTGTGCACTTATCAGTGATTTCGGTTGGCTAGCATTGCTTTTAGTTCCGGGGGTACACCGTTTTTTTTTTTTTCAAGTCGTGCTGCATGTACGGACTTCGGTAAGAGCAGTACTTTGCCTGGGGCCCTTAATTCGGTTACAGRAAGACTACGCCTATCGGAAGTATTCATGTCAAACGACTTTGAAACTCCTACCAAGTAAAGACGGTGGAACGTAAAAGGCCCTTTAGAGTTTACAGGYCAAAGCGAGTTACAGGAGGATGTACAGTATTCTTTTGTTGACTTATCAATTTTTTGCTCTACTGTTCTCGCTCTGAATGTTACTATCAATACACCAACCATAAATCAACTTACACGGAATAACTGTCGAACCCGCAGCTACGCTTGATCCTTCAGATCCACCACCTTGCATTCATAACAAAATCTTGATCGTGAGAACGATGAACGACAGTGTTGAAGTTATCAGATCACTAGGCATGTATCGTCTTCCCAAATTTCCAGCTGAAAACCATCTTGAACTATTTCGCGCAATCCCTCTCGTACTCCTGGGGCCCATTCTACTCCAAGCTGCTTGATCTTCAGTGTAAACCGAGGGCCTGTTTGGGCATGCCTGGCCCTACATAGGTCTAGGATTTGGTAGGAGAAATCAAGGGGGAGGGTTTCAGAGTGATCAAAGCAATGGTCAATAACCAAAGTCCTGAGGGATGGTAGATATGCTGTCCCACCGTCAGGACACAGCACATGGAATGCCGCGTACAGGCATTCCTCAGCACAAGCTTTCATGGTTAGGTCCTGGACGTAAAGGGATCGACTGAAAACATATTCGAATAAAGGAAGTGTCCACTGGTTAATGTGAGCTAGCTGAAGCTTGAGCAAGTTGTCCAGTGGATGTGCATTGAAAAAGGCATGGACATGGTGCTGAACCTCCTGTAGCGACATGAAATCATCTGTCCACGAAAGCGTGCGCAGTCCAGGTAACCGGATGCAGCGAAGCGCGGTCAAGCACCACGGGTCCTCGAAGTATTGCCACAGTAATGTTTGTAAATGTTGAAGAGTGGTGACGTGGATGGGGGGAGCAAATGCATCTATTGGGCACTGTGGGTGAACTGATCGAAAGTATATGAGGTTGGGACATTGTGTGAGCAGTTTTATGCAAGTGTCGATGGGGATGGAATCCAGGTTGACATGAGTTATTGATGACCAGGGGAGTGAGACCTTTATGTATACGCGTTGTAAACACATATGGCGAAGAAGAGAAGCAGATTCGAGAGAGAGAGCATGGCGCCTGTCGTAGTATAGCTTGCCTATGAAAAGACATTCAAGCTGAGGGAAGCTGGTTGGGATATGGGACAGCCACTTCGGTGGTGGATCTATCAGCTGAAGGGTTCGAATCTTCCTGGAGAGTTCGTTATTGGGGAGCATGGATCTGATGGTGTTGAAGGAACCAGAGCTAAATATGAGATTGAGGTCGAATGGGAGAGCTTTGGCATTCTGCAAGTGGAGTTTGAGGATGTGAGGAATGCGAGATGTGTTTCTCTCGGTAACCACACCACCCATACAGTTCCACAATTGGGGTGTTGACCAAGCGACCTTACGCCAGTGCGACGAGACGTGACTGAAAGTAAGGGCTGGGTAGGTCTTCTGGCTCCATGGGTATACATGTGCAGGAGTCGATGGGCAGGTGTAACCGTGGCGTTGGGAAGAAGCGTGCTCGAAGATAAGCGAGAGTGCCTCCGGTGGCAGGGAGGCGGTCGATGCTTGTACACCGTTGAGCCTTCGGAGCAATGTCGAGCGCGTTTCCTGGAGTTTCTGGATCATGTCGTCCACTTGACGTATTTCACATCGGAAGGCATCAGCCTCGTCCTTCCTGCTGCGGGCCGTCGACATGATTGACGTTGACAAGCTTCGGAAGACTGAACCTGTCACATGACCCCACCCCATTCATACCCACCCAACATGTCGACCCCTAGCGGTTTTCTTGGCTGATGACCCCGAGGACCCAGATGGATAGACTGCCGACCGCTCTTTCCCATTTTATTTTATTTTATTTTATTTCTTTCTTTCATTATGTTTATGTACTATGATATGCCCTAAGCTCTCCTAAAGTTGCCACCTACCACCTTCGCCAACACTACAGTACCAAACCCTTCGACTAGTTACATCTGTAAGAATTTGAGCGAGTTCGGGGGGAAAAGGAAGGTGTAAATTTTGTAGCTACGTGTCACTATTTGTACTAGGGTTTTCGGTATGCTACGAGGTCTGAATTAATAAAGAAACGTGTAGCTAGAGTATCTAGAGGGAACGTGTCCGAATTTCTACGTAAACGAGTGTCGAGTAAGGAGAGAAACTATGCGAGAGTATCCTAGGGGTCCATCCCTTCTTGTCCTCTTACCACCACCAGTGATTCTTCGGAGTCGCTCTCTGGCTGGTATATTGCAAATAGAAGTGTTCTGATACTGTCCGAACCTCTGTCCTATGCCCAAGAAACCTGCCGCTCGCACTGCGGCTGACCGGTCGCCCAGTAAGCCGCTCGATGCAACACGTGCCCCCACTCCCTCCCCCCCTGTCAGGGGACCCTCCTCCCCTCCTGGTTCCTAGGGGGTACACTGAG
>JAECYV010000082.1:10622-23946 GCA_023014305.1 Lepiota subincarnata
GGAAGAGGTGAGGTGTCTCCTTACCTAGGCCTGAGGCGAGTGAAGGGTGTTCTAGGAGTGTCCTAGAACACCAGGGGAGGCCAGGGAAGACTACTGGAGCTGCCCAGGTAGTGGCAAAATGATGAGGAGGGTAGAGGGGAGGGAGGTCCCCTGACAGACAGTCAGTAGCGAGTGTGCCCTGGCTGTCATCATATAATAGGTTTGCTGTGCTTCCAGTAGAGTCAATACATGAGACTGTTCTGGATGTCCCCCAACCGAAAGATGTACCCCCCCCTTCTCCAAAACCACGTGTAAAATGGGAACAAAGATGGCTCCCTTCTCCAATTAAAATTGCTGCGCTTGCCACCCAGGCATGGTTCCTTCACATTCCCATCAAGCTTGAGACCACCAATACATCAGAGCGCTTTGCCGCACAGGCACTTGTAGATTCTGGCATGACTGGCTCGTTCATTGATCACGAATTCACGTGCAGCCTATGCCTCAATCTGTGCACCCTGTTGCAACCTATCCCAGTCTTTAATGTGGATGGTACCGCGAATGAGGCTGGTCAAATTTCACAAGTTGTCGACCTAGTTTTATGCTATCGCAATCATTCAGAGTGCGCAGTTCTCACTGTCACCAGACTTGGGAAACAGAAGCTGATCTTAGGACACTCCTGGCTGCGTGAACATAACCCCCAAATTGATTGGCAAGCTGGCACAGTAGAGATGTTGCACTGCCTGGGCAAGTGTGAGGAGTGTCGCAGTTTATCATGAGCTGACCACTGCACATGCAGGCTCAGTGTGTGATGCATCAGTGCATGTCTCTTGGGACCCTTCCCTGCCTTGGTCAAGGAGTGCGACGATGATGGAAACATGATTGAAGAGGTTTCCCCAGCATGCATGGAGGTGCTGGAAGATGATGATTGTGTTTTTGCCATAGGCCTTGCCCCTCCCCAACACAAACCTGAGCAGATATCCACAGGTACAACAATGTCACAATGCCTTGCAGAAGCCTTTCATTGCAACACAAATGCTCAGTGCACCACCAAATCCTTTCGCAAACAAAGTACCTCCCTATCTTCATGAGTATGAAGCAGTATTCACGAAGGAATCCTTTGACTCACTTCCTGATCACCGCCCTTGGGACCACGCAATTGAGTTAGTGCCCGAAGCTGATACCAAAGGTTGCAAGGTGTACCTGCTGTCGCCCACAGAGCAGAAGGAGCTTGATGCATTCCTGCAAGAGAACCTGGACTCTGGTCGCATGCATCCTTCCAAGTCGCCCATGGCCTCTCCTGTATTCTTTATCAAGAAGAAGGATGGGTCACTTTGCCTCGTCCAAGATTATCGCACCCTCAATGCAATCACTGTAAAGAACAAGTACCCTCTCCCACTCATTTTAGAGCTGGTCGCAAAATTGCGTGGCGCCAAGTACTTCACAAAGCTGGATGTGCACTGGGGTTTCAACAATGTGTGCATTAAACCAGGCAATGAATGGAAGGCAGTGTTTCGCACCAATCACAGTCTCTTTGAGCCTCTGGTCATGTTCTTTGGACTCACCAACAGCCCCGCTACCTTCCAGACCATGATGAACAACATCTTCCATGAGCTTATCATGGAGGGCATGGTGGTGGTGTACCTGGACAACATCCTGATCTTCACCAAGATGTGCGAGGAGCATGAATGAGTTCTGTGACAAGTCCTGGAGATTTTGTGATTGCACAAGCTGTACCTTTGCCCCAAGAAGTGCAAGTTTGAGCAAACACAGATTGAGTACTTAGGCCTCATCATCTCGGAAAACACTGTTGAGATGGACCCAGTCAAGATTGCAGGGGTTAAGGATTGGCCAACACCTACTTCCACAACCGAGGTACAGCAATTCCTGGGGTTCACCAACTTCTACTGGTGCTTTATTTGCGATTTTTTGCACATTGTGCGACTGCTGTTTGACTTGACAAAACATGCTCAAGCTTGGGTGTGGGGGTCTGCAGAACAGGGCACCTTTGACGTGCTCAAGGCTGCAATTACCTCTGCCCCAGTTCTAGCTTCGCCTGATGACCACACCCCCTTTTGTGTTGAAGTGGACAGTTCTGACTTTGCCACTGGAGCAGTGCTATTGCAGCTATCTTCAGCCGATGAGAAATGGCATTCTGTCACATTTTATTCCAAGTCCCTCTCTCTGGTCGAGTGTAACTACAAGATCCACAACAAGGAAATGCTGGCAATTATTTGCTCCCTCGAGGAGTGGCAACACTTCCTCGAAGGCGTGCCACATTCTGTGGAATTCTGGTCTGACCATAAGAACTTGGAGTACTTCATGACTGCGAAGAAGCTCAATCGCCGTCAAGCACGCTGGTCCCTCTACCTGTCCTGATTCAACTTCTCACTGCACCACCAACCTGGGCACTCCATGGGCAAGTCAGATGCGCTTTCGTGCTGCCCTGACCATGGCACTGGTGCGCATGACAATGAGGACATTGTTCTTCTTCCCCCCAGCCTCTTTGCCATGCGTGTGCTTGAAGGTCTTGTGGTCCAGGATGCAGAAATGGAGCTAATGCACGATATCCAACACAGTAATCACGCTTCAGAGCAAGAGGATGTGGTCGCCTTGGCTGTGCGAGAACTTGCGCAAGCACCTGTGCATGCAGTGCATAGTGCAGAGTGGTTGGAGCAAGATGGTCTGCTTCTATTTCAAGGGAAGATCTACATCCTCAAAGGTCTTGACCTCCGTCATCGCATTGTGTTGCTCTACCATGATTCTAAGGTTGGTGGACACACAGGACACTGGAAAACCTTGGAGCTTGTTTCGTGTGACTACTGGTGGCCCCAAATGTCATGCTACATTGGCCAGTACATATCTACATGTGATCTCTGCCTCTACACCAAACCAGCACACAAATCCCCTACTGGCGAACTTCATCACCTTCCTATTCCTGAATTGTGCTGGGACACCATCAGCATCAACTTTGTGGTTGAACTTCCTCAGTTGCGTGGATACAATGCAGTGATGACAGTGGTAGATTCAGTCTCTAAGCACGTCCATTTTGTCCCCACTTACACCACTGCAACTGCAGAGGGTGTCGCACGCCTGTTTCTCCATCACGTCTGGAAGCTTCATGGTCTCCCTTCACGCGTTGTCTCGGACCGCAGCCCCCAGTTTGTTGCTGAGTTTACTAAGGAGTTGTATCACCTCCTTGGGATCAAGGTTGCGTCCTCAACTGCTTGGCACCCTCAGTCTGACAGTCAAATGGAACATGTCAACCAGGAACTTGATCAGTACCTCCAGCTCTTTGTGAATGAATGCCAGAACAATTGGGTCAATCTCCTACTGCTTGCGGAGTTCCAGCACAATAACCACATCCATGCATCAACACAATTGTCACCTTTCCTTCTAGACATGGGTCGCACCCTGCATATGGGATTCGAACCACATTGCACCGTGTCGTGCCTGGAGACAGTCAACGAGTTCAAGGAACGCATGGAGTCATCGCTAGTGGAAGTGCAGTCTGCCTTGGCAAAAGTGCAGGATGACATGGTGCATTTTTACGATCGCTGTCGCACCCCTGCGCCCATCTTTGATCCAGGTGACTGCATCTATCTTGATGCATCTGACATTCAGACAACACACCCCTCCCAGAAGCTCTCCCATCACCACCTTGGACCCTTTACAGTGGTGCGACACATAGGCACTTCTGCCTACCACCTTCGCCTCCCTCCTTCCATGAGTCGCCTCCATCCTGTGTTCAATGTGGTTAAGCTAATCCCTGCACCTGTCGACCCCATTCCTGGACATCACACTACTCCCCCTCCTGCTCCTGTCATTGTGGATGGTGGTGAGGAGTGGGAGGTTGAGCAGATCCTTGACAGTTGGGTTCACTATGGCCACCACAAGTTCTTAGTCAAGTGGAAGGACTTTGGCACAGAGCACAACTCCTGGGAGCATGCAAGCGATGTCCATGCACCCTCTGTAAGGGCAACCTGCCCACCCTGGGCACTCAAGGCTCTCAGGCTGAGGTAGGGGGATCCTTAGTATATATTAAGAGGACTGTAGGTGATAGGATGCATACCTGAGGTAGGGGGATCCTTAGAGAATTGGGTAAGGAACCCACTACCTCCTACAGACACTACTGACTACATGCTTACAAATCATGTACAAACAAATAAAAGCGAAGTGGTGTCATTCCAGGACAGGGAAAGTGAAGTAAGAAGGTCCTGGAATGCAGGAAATAGAATAAAAGGAGGATATAGGCAAGTAGGGAAGGAAGGAGTAGTGAAAGAGACATGAGGAGATAAGGGATAGATAAAATAAAGGGAAGTGATGTCTAGCATCATAAAAGTGATAAGAAATAAAGGGAAGTGATGTACTGACCAAGTACATTACTAGGAAGGTCCTAGGAGACATAGGAAGTCCTCAGTGTACCCCCTAGGAACCAGGAGGGGAGGAGGGTCCCCTGACACCCTCCTTGGTCGCGGATTTCTACCAGGCCAATCCTGATGCCCCTCACTTCATTTGCATGTTCACATTTGGTACTCTCCCAGCTCTGCCTTTCTGTCCTCACCCACCTCCTGTCATGCCGGGTTGTCACACCCTTGATGGGGGGGTAGATGTCAGGGGACCACCCAGTTTTTCTCCCTCATTGTTCTCTTCCCCAGCCGATGCTAGTGCAAACTGGCACGCTGCCTGTTGCGCCCACTCTTGCAATCACATGACGCATCCTCCTGCCTCCTTGTCACGCCCCAGCATGCCCACATAGCTATCTGCATTTGTACTATCTGCACTGTATAGTAGTTCAGCCACTGGACTTATAGTTAGCGTAGCGATGCAGGGAATACCTCATCCGATTCTCTGAGGTTTTCCCTGCCTAGGTGTGTTGTAGTAGCTACTGTATTTGCACTTTCTCTATATACTGAGGTTTTCCCTGCCTAGCTCGTCACCCTGAGTCGCATCGTGTCGCTGGTTGCCCTCACAATATCCATTAGACTTGTCACTTATTTGACCTATTTTCTGTGAAGTGGTTTATTTCAAAAAAGACTTGACTTGCTCTGACTACTTACACTAGTTTTTTTGTTATTATATTCTTTTTTGCCTTTTTCCTTTGGTTTATGGCTGTCATTATGCCCATGAGTTGGATTGTGATGTTTTAGAATGAGATTATATATGAAATGAAATATGTTTGGATGCATGATATGGGTCAAACTATAAATCTCTCAATCATTATCCTATAAATAAAGTTCTGTAGTATTTTAGGAACATAGACAAGTTATAGAGAACAGAGAAATCAAAAGCCAACATAATAATCCTACCAAATGATCTCCAACAAAAGTAGAGACAAATACAAAATCAATTAGAAAATACTGGTGAGAGGTGAGATATCTAGTCATTGTCCTCATCACCCTCTTTCTTCTTCTGCCACCCCTATGAGATTGGAGATAAATGAACGATAAAATCAGCTAATGCTCTGCAAACCAGTTTGAACAACTATAGTGCTTGAACTCACCCTGTGTATCACCCATTTTACTATTGCTGCAGTATAATCTCTAGGATATGGAGCAATCATTGAACCTATATCACTACTCCAGCAGAGAGCTTTGTTTTTTCCATGCCCTAATACATATGGCTGATCCCAAGTTGCTCCTGTTGGCTTTTGAAATATACCAGAAGTAAAAAGGTAGAAGTGTTTGTATGGGTGAATAATATTCCTTTGGTGATCTTTGGGAATCTATAAAAATATTAAAAAATGTTATGAGAAATATACCAAACACTTACCCTCCGTATCAATGCACCTGAATAAAACATAGAAACATAAACAAAATGATAATCAATCTGAGATAGCTCATGTAATTTTGCATAATTAAATGAGCCCAAACCATGAAGTGTCTGGGTATCAAGGGGAATATCCTGACAGAGTTGAAAAAATATCCATCCCAAGAAGCAGTATGCTCTCTCATCACCCTTATCCCAGTCTATTGGTATATGTTATAATGAGTGAGATTCAATGACTCCATTTTCTGAGAATGACTCACTAGAACTGCTGGCGGCATGTATCCTGTTCAACTTGTCTAGCAACTCACTTCGCAAAGCTACTCCACACTCTGAGTAGATACACAAGTCCCCTGATCTTTCTGGGTCTCGTAGAAATTCCATAAATGATGCATGGTAAAATCGCATATCACCATGATCGGCCAACTCCAGGACAGAGTGAAGACCACGACAAGCATTCCAGAACTGTGGCTCAGATAGTCCCAGCAGAGTGGTCTTCTCGATGATCGATTTAATAAGCCAGAAAGATGAGACAAGTAGAATTCTAAGAGTGGTTGGGAGTATGTCTGGTGGTATACGCCGCATGATCAATGTATAGAAACTATCCAGCTCCGACAACGGACGCTTCGAGTTGCCCACAACTGGCCGACGCAGAGTGAGGACAAATTCTAGCTGGTCTGCAGGACTGGTCGGCGAATTGCGATCACCAATGAAACGAGCAACGGCAGCGGCATAGGCAAATAGTCCAGCTGAACGCTGAACAAGCATCTTGAGGTCACGTTCAGAAGGCCAAGAGACTGGCAAACCATGTTCCTGTCGTAGTTTTTCCAGCGTATCCTTCAAGTATATTGCAATCTCGGCATCGGACAGGTCTGACACAGGAAGTTCCATACGGAAGCATAGCGGGGAGGTTTGTGGGGAGGTAAATATAGCGGTGATGTGAGCCTCGGGACGGCTAAAGAATGCCCAGAGGAATGGTGTTGTCTGATCGCGTACGGATTCGGCAACAATATCCACAATATTGCACTGGGCATCATGACCAGCGCACTCGTCCAAACCGTCAACAACGATCACTAATTCACCGGCCTCTTGTCCTCGAGCGGCTAGATCCTTGAGTGGATCGACGAGGAGCTCTCGGAACTGGTGCTTTCTTGTCTTGTTAAAGATGTGTGGGTTGTCCCGTGTTTTGTCGTCGACAATGTCACCGTATGCACGGATTTTAACAGCAAGTTGGTATGCGATGGAAGCGAAGAGTCGATTGGGGTCGCGTCTATGGTTGAACTCGGAAAAGAAGAATGCAGCACCAAGTCTGTCGCCTAAGGCCTCAGCACAGCTTTGGGCAAGCGCTGATTTCCCAACACCAGCAGGGCCCCTCAACCAAAGGATGCGGTGCGTGCGCTGGTCAGGCTCGGATCCCCATTCTGTGATGGTCTTTATAAATTCAGAGCGAGTGCCAGGGTGGCATGTCGGAGGAGGATCGCGGGCGGATGAATCATGGAATGCATTTGGCAAGGACGCTTTGAGCAAGGCTTTCAGGCCTGTGGTTGAATTGGACTCGTCAGTGATGATTTCTATCACGGTTTGAGAGGGACTTGCGGGGTCTTCCGCCTTGGTTGATAATCTGAGAACTAGAATAGTCAATAAATGTTGGATTGTTCAAAATGAAGTCGTGTGCGCCGTGGAAATTCGACATGGTAGGAAGATGATGGAGGTGTGAACTTGTTGGCACCTGTATGTCTCGTGCCCCTAAGCACTTCAGATCATCAATCGGGCATGCCAGCGCTTGTGGAGTTGCTCACAGCTTCTCAAGGCGGTTGCAGTTGGATTAGCACTCTTGTTATCGTTTGCCTCGTCAGGAGCCGGTTTCAACATGTGGGCTTTCGAAATATACGACAGTGAACGTCATCAATTGCTATGTCATTAGCACACGAAGCTCATTTTCACAGATCCGTCTACTTTTCAGCTAGCCATGATAGATCCATCGTCAATCTCCCCGTTGTCACTTTCCAAGCCACCTATCACATGAAGATCCTTACCACCGCCGCCTTCTCCGTCGTCCCCCTCCGCAGAAAACTCTCCACCGTTAAATAGCTTTCCCTCTTCTTTTTCGAGACCACACAGCCAACAAAGCACCGAGTGTCCACAAAGACACTCCAGTTGACAGCGCACATAATTATAATGTTCACATCAGGAATCCCCTGCAGTAATTCGGCGCTATGACGGTAACCTCTCATATCCGAACTCACAGGCGTCTAAATTTGGAATGGTCTCAAAAGCAGACCTGTGGGTCCGCAACGCCTAACTCTCCCTCTTCTCACCCACCCCTACCCTGTTCCTAATCCTCTATACCTCTCCCTACGCAATTCCCAGTGCTTTTTCACCGATCTGTTTAGAAGCTTAGGCGCCTGGGCTTGGGCTGCCGTTGCTATCCAGGTCTTTGGCGGTCTCGTCACGGGGGTGGTGATCAAGTATTAGGATAACATTCTGAAAGGCTTCGCAACGGGTCTCTTGATCGTCCTCTCCTCCCTCTCCAGCGCCTTTTATTCGATCTTAGAATAACTTTGAGTTTTGTCATTAGCGCGATGACAGTGTTGACGGCGAGGTGGATGCACAATCAGTCACCCGGTAAGGAACCCATCTCGATCGTTCTCACCGGCCCTTTGGTGTCCGGTAGCGGTAATAACACTAGCTCGAGTTCGGGCAAGTCATCCCTGTTCCCGGGCACGCCTATCGGTTTCGATATGCCTATCCTCGGACAAGTTGAAGGGAGCGGAATGAAACGGGAAAAGGTCGAGGCTTCGTTGGCTTGTGTGGGGTCTGTGGCGGCGGCGAATGGGATGGAAGAAGAGGATGGTGGGGGGCTCTTAGTGAGACATTAGGCACGGCGAGATATAATTATGTACGGCATGAGTCACCGTGGCCTTCAAGACCGCCTTGGAGGATTCCTTCGTGTGCGCCGACATCTTCGCCTACGCAATCTGCGGTCTGAAGCTGATGGCTCTTAGAGACTTGGTATGAATCTGCCTCACTAAATGTTCTTTCTCCTCCTGCCGCTTTTTTCAATCTGTTCCTGCTTTTCTGTTTTAGCTGTCTTCTTTCCAATATTAAAGTTCCTGCAAGCCCTACGTGCATATATAAAGATACCCCTTCCTCTCCTCTCTCCCTCGGCTATGTCTTCTTTATTTTTCATTTTTTATTTTTTATCAACGTTGGTGACTATACCCATGAGTAGGATTTGTGATAATTATAAATAAACCTAAAAACCAAGATATCAATCTCGAAGTTTTCGAGAATGGCCGTCGTGTGGATTGGCTAGGAGGTGTGGCAGAATTAGTCAACTTCAAATCCAAGTGATCTGATCGCCGAGATCTGGTTTAGATACAAGTGTCGCTACTAAAACAAATACAGCACGGCCAAGTAAATATGTTCACCATGCTTATTTAACTAACAGTACTGCTTGAACACTTCCAACTATCTGTCACCTTCTGCCACGGTCATTCTTACACTGAATCACGGTCTTAAAGTCTCTTTATATTTCCTTCCTAGATACATAGGACACACACCCCTTTAATGTCTGAGCAATGAGGACCAGGGTGTCCAAATTGCTGCTTATTCGTCAAAAATGACATTCCTGATGCTACCGAAGTAATGCAACTTTTGATCACAGGCCCCACTACTGGCCATGTGGCCACCTATGCGCTGTGAACGTTAGAGCAATTCTGCATCGGACCTAGCCTAAAACGTACGTGGTTGATGACTCGCGTCCATTGCACGCTGAATAGCACTGACTGTGCTGCCTTCTGGTTTTCGTAGAAGTTACCAGGGGGACAGAGAAGGTGCGGACTGAGAGTACGCATGGGATTTTAGAGGTGAAAGGCAACAAATCCCTGAAATGTGGCCCGCGCTCTGAACCCATTTTCTATTAGCTCAAGGATGCGGGGGGCGTTCCCACAGTATTTTTTGCTTTTTGTTATATTTCAGCAGGACTATAGGGCAAACCCTATGAGTCGTGAGCACAATGACCAGAATTATTATCTAACAGCGTCGACCAAAGATGCCAGCACCGGTGATGGGGGAAAGTCCGATAACAAAAAAATATAGCCGATCGCCTACGATGTATTAATCGACGTGCAGGCGGTATAAATATCTGGGGGCACCCATCACATATGCAGCTAAAGAAACGAGCGATGGAAAAGCACAAAGTGAGCTAATTTAATCACGCTCTTACTCGATGGTTGGGCGCGCACCGAAGGATGGGTATTCAACTATGATGGAAGTGGAGCGATTGGAAGTAAAACAATATAAGGCCTAGAGTCCCGGGTTAGGTCCCTGATGATTCGGATATCTCTACATTGTCCCCACGTTGGCCCTACAGAGATCAAATAACAGGACCAGGAAGCGAGTCATATGACAGCTTTATTAGTTAAACATACCATGATTTTGCGTTTCCACAGCTTGACTATTGCTGAGTTGCGAAGGCTAGGATATGGGTAAAAAACTGAACCACCAGCGGTATGTTTCCAAAAGAGTGCTTTGGTCTTCCCATGCCCTAGGACATATGGCCGAATCCACTCCCCATTTTGTGGCTTCGTGAACAGACCGGATCGAAAGAGGTACAGATGATGATATGGGCGGATGATTTTCCTCTGGAACTCCTTGGGGATCTTTGAATCATGTTAGCGTGGGCAACAGGGTGGTATTAAAGCAAAGTACCTTCTGCAATAATGTACTGGCAGCTAGGTCTTGTCCCGAAATGTAAAAATCAGAAATAAATTGAGACATTTTCTTATAATCACACGAGCTCAAGCCGGCAAGTGTCTGGGCATCCAGGGGAAGCTCTTGGCAGAGCCCGAAAAACGATGGGACTAAGTCGCAGTACGCACTCCACTTGCCATAATCAGGCCATGTTATTGGGATATCTACGGAGTCCGCTGATTTTTATGATAAGATTCCGAATCATTTCATATTCAAATAAATAATCGCTTACCAGTCCTGCTTGTGGCAAGCACCCTGTTCAGCTTGTCTAAGAGCTCGCTACGCAAGGCCACCGCACAATCTGACCGAATACACAGATCGCCCGATCGCTCTGGATCTTGCAAAAATTCCATAAAGGATGCATGGTAGAATTTAATGTCGTCGCCAACCAGTTCTAAAACTGAATGAAGACCGCGACAAGCATTACGAAACTGCGGTTCAGTTAGACCCAGCAGGTTAGCGTTAAAGACAACACTAGTGCCGACCATCGTGAAAGTTGTGGCAAGCAGAATCCTCTGAGTAGTCGGAAGTACGTCCGACGGTACACGTCGCACGATCAATGTATAAAAACTGTCCAGCTCTGATAATGGATGTTTCAAGCCACCCAAAACAGGACGGCGCAGGGTCAGGACAGATTGTAGCTGATCTTGGGGACCTGGTGAGTTACGATCACCAATGAAGCGAGCAGCTGCAGCTGCATAGATAAATAGCCCAGCTGAACGCACAACCAACGTCTGAATGTCTTGCTCGGAAGGCCCGGAGGATGACAGACCATGCTCCTGCCATATCCTCCGGAGTTCGTCCGTCAAATACAGAGCGATTTCGGCATCGGTCCTGTCTGATATAGGGAGTTCCATGCGGAATAATAGTGGAGCGATTTGTGGGGATGAGAACGTAGCAGTGATATGGGCCTCGGGACGGCTGAAAAAGGCCCAGAGGAGCGATGTAGTCTGGTCCCGTACAGATTCTGCGATGATTTTGAGGATGTTACACTGGGCGTCATGGCCAGCGCACTCGTCCAAGCCATCAATGATAACCACCAACCCCCCAACACCCTCTCCTCGATCAGCCAACTCTTTGAGTGGTGCAACTATAAGCTCCTGGAATTGATGTTTGAGCGCCTTCTGTACCAGGGTCGGGTTGCGGTGTGTTTTACGTTCGACAATATCACCATAGGCATCCAGTTTGACAGCGAGTTGGTATGAGATAGAGGTGAAGAAGAATTTAGGGTCTCGCCTGTTGTTGAACTCGGAGAAAAAGAAGGCGGCGCCAAGTTTGTCGCCCAAGGCCTCGGCACAGCTCTGGGCCACGGCCGATTTGCCAACGCCAGCAGGGCCCCTCATCCAGAGGATGCGTCCGGCGCGTTCGTCGCTTTTGAGCCCCCATTCTGTGATGGTGTTGATATACTCGCAACGGGTCCCTGGGTGACATTTTGGAGGAGGATCACGAGCAGATGAATCATAGAAGGCATCAGGCATGGAAGCATTGAGAAGGACTTTCAAGCCTGTTGATGGGGTTGGTAATCAGTGATAGTACAGGCTCCGATAAGCTGGGTTGGGACTTGCGAGTGGTGTCGCCTCGGTTAATATGGTTGGTAGAATTATCTATAATATTTGAATTGTTTATAGAGAAATTGTGTGCATGGTGAAAATACGACATGGCTGTGGAAGACAAGGTGGGAACTAATGGTACCCATACAATGGAGAATGATGGGATCATATGCAATGAGGCAAAACGGCAGGGGCCGGGAATTGGCGATGCCGGAGGGCATTTGCCCTGGCGCTTGAATACATAGTCGTACCAGACTTAGCGAAGTTGGTGGTGAGTTGAGTAGCCTTTGTTAGCTTTTTAAAATATGTGCGAATTGAAAGTAGATATCACTGGGGATGATTTGAAAGGATGAACAGGCTCCTGATAGGGCGTGGCGAGCAGGGATTTTATGTCCCACAACAGTCTGAGTTAACAAATCTTCTTTGGGAGCAAGTGGCAGTGACCGCGCTAATTGATATTTTTGTAAACTAACTTCTTCGCAGACAACCTTTTGTGCGCTTGCAGGTCGCCTTGTTATCCGCATCGTCGTCGGCTCCGGTGTAATTTCTCATATACATCATCATCTTCGTTCATTTCGACCACCAGAGGTTGTTGGTTTTGGAGCACGACTTTGAGAGCGGCAGGAGAGGTAATGATATTTCTTGGGTCCGTCACTTGGGGAGATGGCATGGATATTCGGACAATTACATCACACCAACCCGCTAGTATTCATAGTAACTGACTGCTACTTCATGTCAATGTTTCACCCCATTCAAGATTCCGACCGAATTATCATTTACGAATGTACAATACCTACACGCTGATTCAAGAGCAATGGTGCACCACCCTGCTCCCTCAACCGCTTCTGTACCTCTATGCCGAACTCGATCTTGGTCTCTGGGCGAAAGACCATGCAATAGCTCGATCCTCCAAAATGGAACATCCCCAATTCATCTCCCTTCTTCACTCGTTTCCCTTCCTTCACCGTTGCTTCACACGAAGATACTTCTACCATGCCAACAGCCAAGAAAGCCATAAGGTCGATGGTTGGGCTGTCAGCCCGGATGAAAATGATCATCCGTGTTGCAACATTCGCCATGTACCCTTGAGAGTATCCGCTTGCAAGGGGGTCTGGCTCTGTGGAACATTCGAACCCCAGGACTGTAGAAATAGAGAAGTAAGTCCCTGGTACGGAAACAATCTTCACGATCGTTCCATCTACAGGACTGTGCCAGCGGTGATATTCCAGATGGGACAAATAGCTTTGGAAGACCGTTCCCCCAATAAATTGGGCAGT
>JAECYV010000083.1:8086-29272 GCA_023014305.1 Lepiota subincarnata
CGGTTGGAAGGGGAGAGGCCTCGGGACGAATTGCCGAGCATGTTCATGGCGCGGACTGTAGTGAGGGCACGGGTGGAGTAGAATCGCACGTGCTCGCGGAAGTTTAGCTGGCGGTCGAAGTAGAATCCGAGGTATCGCCAGTGGGTGGGGGGCCATAGGGGGGTGTCACCGGTGTAGGGTGCGTAGCCCAGGTCAAGAGGGGGCATGACGTCGTTGTGCCGGCGGGTAAAGTAGAAGGCCTCGGTTTTGGAGTGTTCCAGGACCAGGCCGAAATCCGCGAGGATCTGAAAGACTATGCGATACGATGCAACAAGGGCGGGACACACCTCGTCCCATTTACGACCCCGTGCTACTAGGAGACCGTCGTCTACATAAGAAAGTATGTCCAATTGGGAAAGAAGGGGATCGGACGAGAGGTGGAGAGAGGCTAGGTAAATAACCGGTGCGAGGAAGAGGGAGGAGAGTATCGGGGAGAGGGCAGACCCCTGGACTACCCCTACAGAGCAGTCAATGGAGTCAGAGAGGAGGCCGCGGCCCCAAGAAAGGCGGGTACGGCGGGATGTGAGGTATGAGCGAAAGAAGGTAAGGAGCGGGGGGGGAAATCCCTGGTGCTCAAGAATGGATATTAGTGTCTCGTGATGGAGGGAGGGAAAAAATTGGGCCACGTCAAAAGCGATGACTCCGGTTACTAGGGACTTAGACCAGCCTGCACGGACCAGGTGTGTGAGGAAGAGGCCCGCATCCTCAGTGGACCGGCCAGCAATGCCACCCAATTGGTTGGGGTGGACCAGGGCGTGCCGGACTGCGTCGTATTGCATCCGGCGAGCAATCATTTTTTCAAACAACTTACCTAGGGTGTTGAGGAGGGTGATGGGGCGGAAGTCCTTAGGGACTGTGTGTGTAGGCTTGTTAGGCTTAGGGATCACCACCGTGAGGGAATCCTTGAAGTGAGAAGGCCAGTGTCCTGTGGAGACGCACGCGTTAGCCAGGTTGAGGCAGAGGGAAGATACCTCAGGGATATTAGCCAGGTCTTTGAGCAGGGACCAGGAGAGGTGGTCGGGGCCAGGGGCCGATGAGTTAGATGTGGACAGCAGGGCCTCCGAGAGTTCCAGAGCAGAGAAGGGGTGCCAAGTGCGACAGTCGGCGCGGGGGAGATAATCAAGGCCACCGATGTGAGGGCGCCTGTCTCGAGCGTTGAAGAACTGGCATTCAAGGGCGCCAAATAAGAGCTCAGGTGTGGTGCAAGGAGCGTTAGAGGCCGGGTCAATCACCGCGTCAACTGCAGGGAGGGAGGGAGCGCCAACCCAGGACATGAGGTCCCAGGGGCGCCTGTTAGCGTCAGCAATCTCAGCGATACGAAGGTCAAAGTAAACCCGGCGGGCGTCCTTGGCGGTGGCACGGAATAGCTTCCATACCTCTTTGGAGGGGCGGGCCCGGTAGGAGGCCAGAGCGGCAGAGCAGGCAGGGGTCCACCAGCCCTTAGACCGAGAAGAGACCTGGGAGGCTTTGGCATGGGAGGCCCAAGCGTCAGACAAGGTGGAGGCGAATCCGGCGGCAATGATTTAGAGCTGTCACCAAGGCTATTCTGTTCAGTTGTGCTGGGCATACCCGCTGTGTGCAGGTCTGTCTCTGGCTGTTCCCGTACATCTGACCACAACACATGACAGATGAGCCTCTGGCTAATGGGCTGCTTTGCAGTTGAGGAGCCTTCTAGCAGAGCGGAACACGTGCACGTGACTGGAGGAACACCTTCACACGACAGATAAGAGAGAAGAGAATTCTGTATTTATTCACTGCAGCAAGCAAAAAGTCGAAGGGTTCGGTGCTCTAGCATTGGTGATGGTGCACGTGACAGATGAGCCTCTTTGCACATGACTGACAAACCTTCACAGACATTCCATCAGCGAATTGGCCCAAAACTTGGATTGTGTTTTGGCCAATGCTTGTAGATAAATAAATGCAAACATCTTTCTTTGAGCAGAAATCCCTGAGAGAGTGAGCCAAGGGAAAAGGCGCTCTTGGGCCCCCCTCCTATTGCCACCACAGCCTCAAGTTATGCTTAGATCATGCCCAAAATCCTGTGCAGTGGCTTTCTATTATCTCTTTGGATTTCTGAGCATCAAAGGGCTCTCTGTGGTTGTGGCATATTTTGCCAGGTGGCACTAAGATTTGGGATGGCAAGCGAAGGCCGTAGCAAGGATGGGGGACCAAACAAATGTTGATCAACTGGTGCCACCTGCATTCCAATGACCGTGCAGTGCTGGTTAATGCCTGCAAACAAACAAAGCCCTGTTGGTGCCCATTCTAAGGTGCTGGTTCATTGGTACAAGTGTCAGGCCTTAGGTTCAGGTTCAAGGGCCTCAGTGGGCTGACAGGCAGCGCAGTGTTCAAAAACGCTGTTTACTTAGCTCATGCTGGAGCGGTGGCACCAAATAAATGCTGCATGCACGCTACACTGGGATACCTGAGAGTTCTGTTGGCTTCAACATGGGAATAGGTGGCCACGTCGATCGTTTGGTCACTGAGAGGAAATGTAAGGTCTCGAGCACCCGCCTGGGTTATCTCTTTGATTGTTTGGGTTCAACCATTGTGCATTGCTTTGACATTGAGATTGATGAGGAAGTTCTTGAGTGCCTTAATCTTTCTTGGTGTAAAACCGTGCCTAGGTGTGAGCGCTCTGAGGTCTCAGGCATCGAAGAAGCTTAAACAAACATCTAGCAGGGGCCCAGACTTGTACATCATCGCCGCGGTGATATCCACATTGATGAGCAGCCATCCCAATGCAGGATGAACAGACTGGAAATACCCGCACCACAGCTCGACACCACCACCAATGTCCCTGGTCTCTGAGGGAACAAAAAATGACTTGGAGTTGGCGGGATACTTCATAATAACTTCCATTCGAATGGCAGCATTGAAAGCCTGCGAGAGCATTGGCTGCTAGTGGCATGAAATTCAGTGAAAATTCACCATGAGGGTCATGCTAATAGGGTTATCAAACGTTTGGTGTCCCTTAAATTCAGGTCAGTATATGTGAATAGGATACCTAAGTTAGACAGTTCAACTAACTAAAAATTCTGGAATGATACACTCAGTTGCGATCGTTGATAGGTTCTTGCCATAAGATACTGTACTCGTGGAATGACAAACAGTGTTCCATCACGATAAAACACATAAACAACCGGTGAGGCCTTTCTCATATGTGACATTCTCTCCAAGAATGTGTTCCCAACCAGCTCAATTTGCTTCAGAGCTTGATAGAGCTTGATCAAGATTAGGAAAAACTTGACACCTAGATTGAATGAGATCCTGCACAGGCATGGGGTGTGGATTACGCACTACAGGTTTTGTTAAAGACATGCAGCATTACAAAGTGCTTTTTGGTGCATACCGGTGGCTCAATCCAGGAAGGCGCCTCAGGCTTCAGGCTCCTAAAATTGCCAAGATTTCTTGATTGGACCATGGGAGAGGAAGGGTCGTGCCACAGGCTCCAAATGGGTCACTTAAGTCGATTTCCCTGCTGAAGCAGCAGGAATATATAGCATGAGGCTGGGGCAATATAAGTGTGGCAGGGGCAGGCGTTCTCAGGCCAGACCAGACCCCAGTTCGTTTGTGGACGCCCTTTTAGTTCTCGAGCATGATTCCTTTCCCTGGCAGCGGAGATCCTAACAAACCTAATGGGCGCAGTGAGGGAGTCTGGCATTCCTTATTCCCGCCAATAACTGACTTGCGCTCCAGATAGAGAATCCTTATCCAACACTGATGGTAAGCAGCTCTCTTGACTACTCTTTTGAAGGCCTGCTTACACTTGGTTCGTCTCAGGCTCAGACCCAACTAGTTCTTCCCCAAGGCTGACCCGTATTTCATCGTCGTCTTCAACTCCGAAGCAGATCTATGGATGCAACTTCGATGGTTCGTTGTGAGGCTCAAACCGAGCGTGGGACCGCTGGTGAGAGTAGCATGTTGGGTGCAGCGATGGAGCGAAGGGGAAGAGATAGGCAGCAGAGTGCGTTGTTTGGCCATGCAGCGAGGCGGCAAGAGGAGGTGCCTAGAGTGCACGATCAGACGCGGAGGGTTGTTGCAAATATGGGGCGGGGGAAACGTGGTTGGAGGTGGGAGGATACTAATGAGGATGTGGGGTTGTACCCTGTGAGTTCTAGTTCGAGCCCTTTGAAGATGGGATAGGTGCAGTTTGGTTTGGTTGTTTAGTGCTTGAACTTTGGGTTGGTGCGTGGAGCGGGGGTGACTCAATCTATGTTTATATTAGTGCAAACGCAGTTGGTAATGTTTGCAATGTACTTGATAATCACCTTGCTTCAGCAAGGTCCCTCAACCTCGAATTTGTCAGCATGCTGCAAATCGTAAATATGAACAAATGTAGGGGAAGGAAGGTCCCCACTGGGTGGCAGCCTCTAATGAAGTGAATTGGTGCCGCAGCCCAGAAATCAGGCTTGAGTAGCAGCGCTGCTGTTTGTGCGGACAAATAATCCCCCCTAGGGCTGGAGTACTGGCATCGGTGAAGGGGTCTCAGCAGCCCCCGCTGAATAGGAGCATGAGCACCAGTGAGCTGACCTGCGTTGTCTCAAGTTGTTGAAATTTGCTTATTATTTTACCTTGCAGAGGTTGAGGATAGGTGAGAACCCTCACTGGTTGCTGCAAGGAACCTATCTAGGGAGATTGAATGTTGTCGTTCCAAAGCGGTGATGATGGTGAACCTATCGCACCTGTAAAGTCAAGACCCAAAAAGTCAGTTGTCATCAGTGACTCTGAGGGCGAGGAACCGAAGCCACTCCCCCAAAAACACAAGTCCCCCGCGCATCTTGATGGTGGTGACAAGGATTCCCCGCAGAAGAAGAACAAGGTCGCGAAATCCAAGACATCGAAGCCGGCTAAATCTCCAAAGAAAGATGAAGATTAATAGATGCAGGATCCCAGTTCTGAGGAGGTTGATACCAATGAACTTGTTGTGAGTGATGAGGATACGAAACCGAAAACAAAGCACAAGCTGCGAGCACCCGTTAAGAGTACCAAACTTGCGCCAACTGGATACCGGAATGGGGAACCGAAGCCGAGTGCCAAACCCCAGTATGTCCCCCTTACCCTAACCCTCATTCTTTATCTCTGATTCAACCACGACCCTTTTCCCCTAGTTGGGTGGCAATAAAGGCAGCAAAACTCACAGCACCTATTGCACACGGATCTATGGAGGTCCCAGGCGGGGCACCGGATTGTTTGTTGGGCCTTTCTTTTGTGTTCACTGGCGAGTTGAGTAGTTTTTCACGAGATGAGGCTGCAGATCTAGCAAAACGATTTGGAGGGTGCATTTGTTTCATTTATTTCATACGTATTTTAGCCCTCATATGATTTAGACGAGTTGTTGGGCAGCCTTCTAGCAGAACCAACTATGTTATTTTAGGAGACAACGCAGGCCCTGCTAAAATTGTTGCTATCAAGAAACATGGTCTCAAGGCACTTAGTGCGGGCGAGTTTCTAAACCTGATTGCTACCAGGAAAGGTTCAGCCGAAGGGGGCCTTGTAAAAGACCAAGAAGATGGAGAAAGAACAGGAACAGGTTCGCAAGGCTGCGAAGGAGATGGAAAGCGGGAGAAGAGCACTTCCACCGCCCAAGTGGACTTGTCGATGCAACTTTGGATGTCATGCTATGTGCCACAGTCCCTCAAAGAGATCTGCAGAAACAAGGGTCAGGTGGAAATTTTACTTCAATGGCTCTAGGATTGGTATGCTTCTCGGGGCCTTGGCACCTCCATCCAATGCTCAAGATTTTCGTATTTCTAGGCCCGACAGTGTGAAAGCAAGGGCTCTTCCCCTCCACTCTCCTCGTCCTCTTCCTCGTCCTCTGCCTCATCCTCCTTGTCAGATTCATCGGCTTCATCGTCGTCGCCAGCTTGACCAGGTTTCTCTGAGCCAGTTACCTCGGAATCATCCTCGTCTTCACTGCCCTCTCGCAGCTCGTCCCCATTAACAGCATCTTCTTGTTCATCCTGGTGGGGGCGGTCTCAACGAATTGCTTGCTCATCAGGACACCCTTTCAACCTTTGATAGAAGGTAGCAATGGAATTGCTCTGTTCCGCAAATAAAAAAACTTCAACATTCCAACTATAGGTGGTATTGCCGCCCATAAGGGGACTGCCATTCGGCTCGATACTGTGGGACCTATCTCTTTGAGTCAAAATCTATCAAAACACCCCAGTCTTTCAGGCATGGTGGGCCATATTGACACGATATGTTGCACTTGTAAACGATGCAATTTATATGGGTCCCTGCAATCGTAGCCATCTTCATCCATATGCATAGGGTTGCAAACCCATATGCTTTAGCTCCTATCCTCCGAGTCAATTCGGCGACTCTTCAAAGGGTTGCAAAATACTCCGAATGGTGCTAGAGCTTGGGAGGGGGCGCAGCAGAGAGTAAACGAGGGTGGCACCCAACCATCAGATGCCTCAAGCAATGCCTGTCTCCCAGATTTGCAGCACGCCATTCGTCTTACTCAAGTAACTGGGTCCAGACCCCGAACAATGAGGGTATTGTCACCAATCAAAAGGCAGATTTCATGCGCGTGAAGCATCGTGAATGGGGAACCCATCGCAGGTGCTTGAATACTCCCACCACCCGGACCTCGTCCATAACAACACGCATCCACCCAACCATCACCAAAAGGCTCCTTGGCCTTTCTACCACGATATCAGTCGCATCTTCGCGTCTTGGGCACTGAATTGCTGCGCGCGCAATATTCAAGTCGAAACACAGGACAGCATCATATTGTTGTAAGGAACCCCATCTTTCCTGCCCACCGACATGGAGGTGGATTTGGCGCTCTCCATCGCATCGTTTCTTTTGTTCGCCAACATTTCAAGAGCAGGTGTAAAATGGAAGCAGCGGACGCACCCCGGACCGTGTCTGGCCAGGGGACCCACACAGAACCCCGAACGGCAACATTCCCCGGACTGAGGTCGCAGCGCAGTATTTTGCGATTGCGTTAGAGACCCCGCGCCACTTGATGGGCTGCCAGCAATATGCAAAGGGAGAGTTCAATAGACTCACCTTCGAGTAGATCGTAGACTGCTAACAACACCGTCCTTGGTGTTTTCAGCTCCATGAGCTTGCTACCATAATCTTCCAGTCCTATATGATATCTCACTTGATCTCCAATGCCAGCCCCCCCAACCACACGCCAGAATACCAACGATGCCGCAGCTGGATATATACACATCTTATGGATCTCCTCCAAGATGGCCTGTTCTGCCAAACCCTGACCTTTCCAAATGCTCGCGCGCAAAAATGAAGTGCGGAGTTCTTGCCTACCGCGCTGAAACATCCACAGTTTGAGGAGCAGGATAGAAATTGATATGAAAAGAGGATTGTGCACCACCTGTCAGATACATTTTCTCTCGCACTTGGGTAGCCTTGACCACCCCCACTCTTGCATATAAAGGCCGCATACTCGCGCAGATATAGCATCAAAACATAGGCCTATTTGCACTGACTCTCCCCCCTCCCTCTGGATTCTGCCCCACGCAAACTCGCCATCCTTCGCACAGTAATATGACCAACAACCAACATATATTTAGTTTGGAAGAGCTACATCTGGGTCAATAAAAAGCTCATCAGATGCGTCCGGATCAGCTTCAGCATATAAATCATGGTGGGCAATATCCTGGGCTGCTTTCTCAGCCATCCCTTTCTCCAAATTGGCCCAGTACTTCCTCCAGACACCAACTAGTCGGATAGAGGTAACAAAAGCCATCCCGCGCTGGATGTAGCTTGGATTGCTGTCGCGTGGGTCATAGCGCTGCAGGCTGGTCCCATGGAGGTGTTTTGGCTGCCATACAACAAGTGTATTAGCATCGCTCATTACCCTAATCCCATATTTTGATATGAAGAAATTTCCACCATCATTGCGCTTTGCCTTGCGCTCGACAGTCCATGCTGCTGCCCATTTGTGGGGCTGATTCTCATAATGGATAGCCCTATGATGTAGTGTTTAGTAAGTGCAAGCAAGGCTTGAGCAGAAGACTTACCTGGCATAGTTTTGGGCAGCGACAGCTGCAGGGGGGGCCAGATTTACATTGTTGTAGGTAAAGGTGATATCGCCAACATGAACATCGTATGATCCTTTATTATCAGCATGGGTTTTCCAGGTGGGGTTCATTGCTGGCATCAACTCCCTTTCCATCCAACCATCCCAGTCATCGATAATTTGCTTTGGCAAGCGATGGCGGAGAAGGTTCCAAAAAAAAGCAAAAGCATGGCTTTGTTTGAGGCGGAAATCGCCGCGCTCTTCATCTGAGACCTTCCGCAATACATTCCGCACCCAATCAAAAAGCGGGCAACTTCTTGCCCCAGCAGAAAATCCTACTTGGGCAAGAACTCCAGGATCCTCTAACTGCACTCCACTATATCAGAATATTCAAAGTGTTAGTTGAAATGACTCACGCGAATGCTCTTGCACTTCTCTGCAGTTTCCTGAATAATATCCACCAACCAGTTGAGGGGGCCAGGATCAGAGCAAAAGTCGCAGATCACAATCAGCGCAATGTCGCCTGATTTTTTGTCGTACACAATTGCGTGGTCCTTCTCCTTAATGGTAAGGGCTAGCTTGCCTTCCTCAAGCTGCCTGAGCCCATTCCGCTTGCGGCGCGCATCAGGCTGCCGATCCTTTGAGATTCGCTGCTGCCAGAGTTGCCGGATTGCTGGGGTCTCGCAAATGTAGTCTCCAGCAGGTGGATAGGCAGAGTTGAGTGGTGCCAGATGATAGGATGGAATAGTGGAGTAAAAATCTTCAATGTCGGCTGAACCCCTGGTAAGACCTGCTCTGCGAGTGAAATTGTGCTTTGCATTGCGATTGGAGCGCTTCTTTTTGCTGCGAGTTGAAAGAGAGGCCAAAACCTCCTTATTGAGGGTCCCATCACTGCGATGATTGGCCAGTAGTCCAAGGAACGACTGGCAGAGTTTGGTATCCTGCACTCCAGGGTTGGTGAAGCCATGGGCCATGATAAGCTTTCGGAGCTCCAGCGCGAGCTCCTTGGCAGATTTTGGGTCGGCTAGTAGCTGATGCATGATTTTCTCCTCATTAACATAGTTGAAAGCTTTCTGGTGAAGATTCTTTGGGATGCAGTGAGGCATTGGAGGTGCAGAGTATGGCTGAAGTACTGCCTGGCAGTGCAGGTGAGGTTTTGCAGATATGCTGCAGCAGAAGCCAAATAATGATAAAATAAGCAGGGGGGCAAGCACTGCCACCGAAGCTCTAGCAGCTTTGCGAACTGCTGGCATCGCAAGCCTCGCTTTCTGGGTTGCTGCAGAGGGGGCACTCTGCATTGGGCCACTCCTGCAAATGCTGCCCCCTATTAGCGGAACCCCCGGCTTTGCTCAGTCCATTCCCTAGCTTTCTCTCTCAGCACTGCGCTGCCCTCCTGCTTTTTGCGCACTCTATTGGCCTTCTGCATCCCAGCTTGCAGCAAACTTGGCGCAGCGCACCAGATCTTCTGCTGAAGGCATCAAGTCTTGCTCTCCGCACCTTCGCGCTGATGCAGAGCGCAAGGCAGATCGCGGGCGCAGCAGAACCAGGAGAGGGATCAAGACTATTCTCACCAATGAAGCAGAGCAGCGCCGCCTCATCAAAGAAGCATGCGCTGGCCGCGATAGAGAGCGCAAAGTCACTGCCGCCGCCTCCCTCTCGCATCACTACCATACCTCACCTCTACCTCAGGCCCTGGGTTATCCTTCTACCTCGCCTCCACCCCTTGCGCGGGTCATGCAATGGCGCCTGCATTGCCCAGCCTGCTCTCCCCTGCCCCTCTTGCCTCTTCCCCTCTTTGCGCCTTCCGACCCCTACCATGCTAATGCTTGCTAATGTTTTGGTTCGCGCTCCCTTACTATTCAGTTCCCATTTCACAAGTCTGACCACTTCCCTGCAGAAGGATGAGTGGGCCCGAATTGCGCGCCTCTTCTCCCATGGCTTCTCCTACCCTGCCTCCACCGCCCGCCACTGCCAGCACTCCCTCCACTATGCAACTACCACCCACTTGCGCGCGCTCTCAAATGCTGGCGCGCTATATTTTTGATTTCCTCTGCTCTCGCAGCAAGTGCCAGGAATACCTGGCATATCTGGCAATCCAGATGCTCCACTTCTATCGCAGGGCATCCTGCTATTCCTTTGCACTTCCTCGCTATCTGCAGAACCGCCAGCACCCACTATGCGCCCTTCGAGTGGTTTGGAATGGCTTACTGCCGCCTGGTGCCACCCAGCAGCTGGCGAGCAAACCCACATTTGCCCCTTTCAATAATGCTTGCCCTTTGACCTTGAGGACTGCACTTCAAGTTGCACCAGCACATTCCTAGCATTCCCTCCAGCGGCCGCCGCGGAGCTTATTTTGGTGCAGGGCAGCTGATCGCCTAATTTGCGCTGCAAAACCAACCATTAAGCCGAGTGATAGCAGCCCATGCAGCGCAGCGCGGCTTACCTCTTCGCCTGGTCCCGCCCTGCTGCGCTTCCCTTTGGCGCTGGCTCAACATTGCTGCTTCGTTGCCATCCCTCCCTCCATGCCCTCTGCGCTGCCTCCTTTCATTGCGGGCTCTCTGCATTGGCGCCTGCGAGGCAACCCCAAGGATTTCCCGCAGGGTTCTGAGCTGCAACCGGAAGAAGCGCATCGCGAAAAAGCCGAGGATCTATGGGCCCAACAAAGTGGCCACCCACCTCCTGGGCAAGTCCATGCTGCACTTAGAGCGCGGTTCTTGCCTGGAGGAGAAGGAATAAGCACCCGAGGCCTTGTTGGCATAGGGCGCTTAATTTGGAAGGCCGAGCGCCGCGCGGTGGGGTGGTGGGAGTGGCATGCGGGTAGAGACTTGGCATTGATCGCGGTTGATGCACTCCCGCCATGTACCTGGGAATGCGATTGGTTTGGCGGCAGCCATTGCATAGGAGCCTGCCTTTGCGGAGGGGTAGGGGGCAGGGGGAGGGGCCGGGAATAGTCGCTTTGGGAGCGCTTGGGTCCAGCGGGAGGAGAAGGGAGGACTGGATTAACCAACCAGGGGAGACCCTGGACTAGGGTTAGGGTTTGGAACCCTGCTAGGAAGGCCCCGCCGCGCTTGCTGGTGCAGTCTCACTTCACTTCTCCTCCGCCTTCCCTTCTGCGGAGTGCATTGCACCCGCGCAGGCCCGCGGACCCTCTGCCTCGAACGATTATCATGTTAAGGCACGCATTAGAGTTGGCCAATCTCTACCTTGCAGCACTTCCCTTTACGTCCCCCAAAACATGGCCTGACTCGTTCGTATAGGCCTCTTGCAAAAATGCCATTGGTCGTTTCCACGGCAGCCCAAGCGGTCATGACTAAACGATCCTCCACTGCAAAGCCATCCAGCCCGAATGCTGGTCAAACAAGCGCCCTCTCATTATTCCTCCTCGCCCACCCACTTGCCTCTCCAGCCGCGCGCCCTCGCTGCCCTCTACCGATGGCGAAGGTCTCAACCCCCTTTTATATCCCTCGCGGCCTCATCTACCCCATCTGAGGTTGCGACGCCTCTCCGAGCGCTCGGCAGGACTGCATAGAGGTCTCGCGGCTCAGATTCTGGCCGTTCCCTCAGCAGCTCGCCATGCCTATCCTCTCTACCCATGTCTCCCTCTTTCCATCAACCAACTTTCCCTATTACCCAGAAACGATATTCAGATGCTCGCCTGCGAGTATGTTTATGGCCTTGCCTAACTCCAGGGTGGCTATTCCCAGGGACGCAGATCTGATACCTGCCAAGCGGGATGCGGGCTGGCAAGATACTGCCCAGCTGGGCACTGAGCCTCTGTGGTTTAAGGAGGGACGCGGCCGAGATTGGTATTCGGAGGGCTGGTGGGGAGGTGTTGCTGCATCCCGGAGGCGGCGATGATATTCTAGCCGCCTCCTGCCCACCGCATCAGACCGCGCCGCATCGCCCTGCCCACCGCGGATGCATCATGACCATTCCTGCCCACCACTCGCGTAGCGCGATCTTGCTGTCCTGCTGGCGAACCCTGCCCATTCATAACCCAAACCCCTGGCGCGGTCGCATTTTGCCTTTTTGCAGGATCGCCCGTTTTGAGCACGCGATCATTCGCATTGCTTAGCATGCGCGCGCCCTCACCCCTCCTTGCCACTAATGTTGATGGCGGCTTGGCCAGAAATGCATCAGCACCACTCAAAAGCATTGCCATGATCCCAGCCAGTTCAGCGCGACTAATGGCTCGCAATCCACGTTGAATTGGTCTTGTCCCGCAGCCAACTCAAGCTCTGGCCTATCCGCGGCCTCTTCTAGACTAGCATCCCCTTCCAGACTAACATCCCCATGCGCATCTTCTCCTCGTCGGCGGACATCCCGGCTGCCATCATCGTTACGCCGAAGAACGCCCACCGAGTCCCATCACCTTTGCCCCGGAACCGCGGACGGGGCCTGCCAGTCCTATATTGCTTGCGCCCCCTGACAATCCAGGAACAGGCGCATGGTCCAGGGCCACTGGTTTGGGAGCGACGATGCAACCGACGAGGACTTGCTTAGTGGCAAAAGCAGTCTGAGCGGGTTCAGCAGTCCGAGAAAGTCGACAAATGCCCAAGGCGCGCGCAGCTGCTTGTCCCATCTTGCCTCCCTCCTCTGGGACCCCGCCTCTCAACCCGGCCCCTCCTCCCCACGTCAATCCTTTCTCATGATCTGCCTCCTCTCATCCTGCCTCTCACTTCTCCAACTATCTCGCTAAGGTTGGCATCTATGATGACCCTTCTTCCCCGCGCTGGCCTCGGCAATAGGATACCCGTGGTCCTCTGCCGCCCTGCGGATGAGCGCGACCTTGCCTCCTCGGCTCTCCTAACCAGCGGCTCTGTGCATAGCAGTGACTGCGGCAGTCTCCTCGTACCCCACGCTTCCCCAACAACTGCGGCAGTGCTGCCTTTAACCGGGAGACTCCATCATCTCTGTTTCCTCCGATTCCAAATACTCCTCTGGCTTCTACTGCGCGCAGTGCGGTTGCGTCGCTTACCCCTATGATCCCTCCCAAATGAGGCGGATGCGCCTGGCGAGGAAGATCTCTTCCGCGATCCTTCCAAAAGGGCGGCTCCAAGGTTGACAAAGGCGCCTATCCCTGGAGAGGTATCCTCAATGCCAGCGTCCTCGTCTTGCTCATCCTCGCCCTCCTCGCCCTCTTTGTCTTTTACCCCGCCATGACCTTTTGCGGAACCCAGGGCCGCAATGCCCGCATTGAGGGCACCAATCAGGCCAGTCAGCCCTCCCTTCCTCTCCCACTTGCCCCATTCCTTTCCGTCCTCACCACTCCAAGGCCAAGCACCCGCCCCGCCCCAGATGCCTGAGCTCATCGACTCCGACGCGCTTGCAGAAGCTCTTTCAAGAACCGGTTTTGATAGCCAGCAATACGACCTCGCCTCTTCTAACGAGTTCGAGAAGGGCGGTAGGACATTAACCAGGCGGCAACTCATTTTGGGAAGCAGTAGACCTTTGAGCGCGCACCTGCTTGGTAAATGGCGATAAGGTGAATGGTTTAAATTTAATAATTTGTGCTTGAATCTTGTCCTTCGCTCTCCCAGCCGGATCATGCTTTGATCCTTGCCTTATACAGTCACTTTCATCTGGCTATCTCGCTCATTTACTTGTGGTTATTTTCGTTTCAATTGGATCTTGTCGCCGCATCATGGTTTACATTCATTACCTCAATGGGGCCTTACTAGTGTGTATCTCTAGAATACTCAGTTGCTCGTTCCGCCTCATTCTAACCTAATTTGATTGATCTGCGTGCTACTGCACTCTACCTGATAATCAAATAACCATTAACAACTTTGAATCATTCCGACCTCTCGTTAGGCTCTCGATCCTCTGAACCTCCTCCGTTTTGAGTCACCGACAGATATGCAAACTTGGCACTAGGGGTCTAGGAGTGCGTACGGAAACGCTCGACACAACCAAAGCGGCGCAACCCGAAGGCCGATGCAGGTAAGAAAAAAGTCAAGGGCCAAGGGAGGAACAAAAGAAATGATGCGATGGAGAGCGCCGAATCCACCTTCATGTCAGTGGGCGGGAAAGATGGGGTTCCTTACAACAATGCGATGATGTCTTGCGTTCCGACATGAATATTGCGCGCGCAGCAACTCAGCGCCCAAGCCGCGAAGACGCGACTTATATTGCGGTAGAAAGGCCTACTTTCATTGTGAGTGCAAGCTTTGATCTCTTATCCAGTTACTGACAACAATGCACTTTGCGTAGTGTTTGCATCCAGACTCGAGTTGTTCTTGCTCGGCTCGCTTTGCGTATTCAACATCCTATTGTTGATCTTGGGGGTCCCATCTTTCTCTTTGCCCTTCTCTATGTTCAAGCCATTATCAAAGCCGCTCACAAGAGATCCTCCGGGGAACACCATGCAGCGCATGTCCTATCTACACTCGCTCGCATCTTTACAGACTTTTGGTTAATCTGGCGATGGTCAAAGTTCTGGGTCAGCATCATCAATTCATCGTTACGCCTAATGTTCAAGCTCTCTTGGTGTTGATCTTTGTCAAAGCCAATCCCTACATATGCCTCGTTTTCCATCATGTTTAATAATGGCTCGGAGAAAGGCACCAGGACAGAGGTGCTTGTGGGCGGACTCGAGCATACGCAATTCTGGCACTCACCTGAGTCATGGAAGCAGATATGGGAAGAGCAGGTCTTCAGAAAGGGGAGCGTACAAGTCCAGATGGAGCTGACTCTTGATGAGTTGTCACTCATGGAGCTCGCCGGCAGCGGATTGTACTTGCGTTATATGACATAGTGTATTACTAGGCTTTAGGCACTGATCCCGTATTACTATTCTTCCAGAAACTGGATCTTGGAATTCATGTGGTTACCGCCTATTAGTACTTATCAGTGCTTCACTCAAGCAACGTTCAGTGAGGACGAGAATGCATCACGCCATGTGGCAAGGTGTTTATGGCAGGCTGCGTTGCCTGTGCTGCTGAAGTACACATTCCTGCCTCCTGCCTCGTTCATCCCCACACAACCTGACCCAACCCCCCTCCCTGTACATGACCTCGAGGTGCTCTCCACCGGCATCACTGCCCTCGGCGGACAATGGTGCACTGGCCTCACCATCAACGTCACTCACCTCTTCACTTCGTCGCGCTTGTCCCACAACAGCATCATCGCCGATGGTTTCACTCGTGCCTGAGCATCCAACAGTTTCCTCTCAGTGTATTGGCGCTGAGAGGAGGGTACTCGTGGTAACGGTCTCGCAAGCTTCCTTCAGTGCCATAAGGTGTCGGGCTACAATGTCATAAGCTCTCTCGCCACGATCGTGGAAGTCCAACACAACAGTACTGTACATTCCATCATGCAGTGGTCCAACAAAGCACAGGCACCAAAAGTAAGTCGAGGTCCCATAGGCAGCGAGGCATTAGATAAATACCGCTGAAATCCTAAAAAGAGCGTACCAGTCAGAGTAACAACGGAGCATGGATAAAATCGAGGTGGATCCTTCCACGTTTTGTACTTCAGAATGAAGGTTTCATAGTAAAGAAGGCTCTGCAGCGAAGACTCAGCCTTCGTAGAACTAATCTCATTTTTCACCTCTAACCTTGCCATTGGGCAAGACCCACACAAGATCTGGCCATCTGCCGCAGCAGTTGAGTCAGCAATGGTTCCGGCTTCAAAGCTCAAACCGATCTTGCTCAGCGTTTGGCGGAAAACCGATTCAACATAGAGGAAGAAGCCCGACTCTACAACAAACTGTGTCGGACAGCAAAATCTGAGCTGTTCTCTGYGAGCTATAACCGATCTGTTTGCACCCATGTCCGACTCTAATTGCCTCCTAGGTGTCAAAGTCTAGACACCCTAAGCTCCACCTCTCCCCCAACCCCCCTCATCTCTCGAACGAGATATTTTTAGCCGATAACACCAGCATATCTTCTTCCAGTGCATGACTGTGCGATTACGACTACAGAGGTGAGTTTACTCCTTTCCCGTGTCAGATCGTTTCCGTTTACCTTTTGATTGCTAGGGCACGACAATACATATTCACAAGCGGTATACTGCATTTGTTGAGCCCGATGCTGCTTTAAGGCGAACCGTTCCTGTATGTCGTCACGCTCATTCCACTCTCCCGCTGTAGACTCACTAGTACTCCTTTTTTTCACATTAGCACCATCTTGTTCCCTCTATCCCATCCATTCCTCCAAAGAGTCCTCTTGCGCGTTTGGCTCAGCATTTCTCGACCATCGACGAAGACTCCGGCAATATTCGCTCGCAAGTATTTTATTGCACCCAGCAATAGGCAGAACYAGGGGAGTCRTCGTCTGATAGATGATCTTACAGATGGGATAACGGGAATTGAACGGCATCTTGTATGTTGATGTCTTAGCTTATTGTGGCACAATCATATGTACTTTATCAGAGCTGCAAGCTGTTCAACGTAAAGCCTCTCTTCACGGCCAACCTCACCCTCACCTCCCATAACCTGCCACCATCACCGCTACGACGGCTGCCGATGCTGATAGATACCCTGGCGGTATCAACCCTCACCACTGGACCGTTACCCGCCATTCCACCGGCCAAATTCTTGACGACAAATCGCCCCTTCTCTGGTACAACATTGTCGAATTTGAGCTGTTGGAGCTGCACGGCCTCTGCTTCCCCTCCWCCCACCCCCTGCACGAGCGCCAGTTTTGCCACTTGTGGAATCGAGAGAGGCTCAGAGAGAGGGAAAAACTAAGGAAGAACTCAAGAAAAAGCAACACTGGAAACAACAACGCCACAGCGCGGGCGCAGATTCTCAAGGCCATGTACCTTAACTCTGGGGCGRGCGCGAACATGGGCGTGGTCGAATACTATGGTGACAGGCTGGCTATGCCTGTCGTCATTACGGTTGCGCGCTTGCCGAGAAGTATCGATGCCTACCTCCAGCCGTACTGGGAAGGGTGGGTCCGCATCCTGTGTATTGTGTACAGGGRTGACTACCACGGGGGGGATGGGGCCACTCAAGGAACATCGACCCCGTACAAACATGGAGTCGCCGGCGATGGGAGTACCATCGTCGGTGGACTTGGGATAGGGGTCCAGGTGTTTCATCTCGACGAGAGGGAGAGGGAGAAGGATCGGTATCATCAGCACCYCAGTCGCCAAGTGCGTGTCGAGTGGCGTGAACGATGGGTGCGAATTCAGAATGAAACTTTGGCAGTACTCAAGGAGCGCGAGGTGTGCCRATTCGATTCTCATTGTTCTCTAAACTAGCTTTTTAAACTGACCATGTAGGACGAAGATGCTACCCACGTCCTCCAACTTCGCAACATAATATCCTTGGGCAATACCTCCCACCTCAGCCGGTATCTCTCGTATACAGGCTTCAACCCACCTCTTGACCATCCCGCCGTCCATCCGGGCATCCTCGTCCCGGCGCCCAATCTCCCCATCCAGCGCCCCCCTCCGCCCGCGACAAACCCATATGGCGACTCGGATTCCGACTCCCACCCTTCGAGTTCAGCCCATCACTCTAYTTCAGGTGGCGGCCCTCGCGAATACAATTTTAGTTTTCCCAATAGCGGACATCTCGCTCAGCATATCAAAGCACGCGAACTCACTCCCCTTGTCGAATCACGCAACGATCCTACCTACCTCCCCCTCACGATCGAAGAGCAACTTGCATCTGGTCTTCGTGTCGTTTGTCTCCAATTTCGTAAACATAGTAAATCTGGCGGCACTTCAGGTGGTGGTGACGACGAAYGGCASGAAATAGACCCGGTGACGCTCGYGTTGGAAGACATGAAGGAAAGGGCGGGAGAATGGGGCGGTGTGAGGGCGCAGAGTGTGTTGTGGCGGTGTCCGCCAGGGAAGAGGCGGGAGCCGGTGTATCTTGAGCGTGCCCGGGCAAGGATGAGGATGAGGGCAAAGAGGGGGGGGAGTAGTAGGGTTGCGAGTGGTGGTGGTGGTGGAGCTGCTGCTGCAGGGGAGGGTGTCGGTGCTACTGCGGGGGAGAGTATCGGTGCTGTTGACAGGATTGTGAAGAGGAAGAGTTTGATTGCGGTGCCTGGTACGRCGTCGTTTGGACGTGTCTCGACGATTCAAGACTTGATCGACTCATTCGGTATCGACAAGGCGTACATAGATGAGCGCGAGAAGAAGCAGTACAAGAAGGAGCGCAAAGAGTCGGATAGGGATTGGGGACTGGGCTCGCTCAACATCGCGTTCTGGAACTGGGGAAGGAAGAAAAAGCAGACACGATTGAGACGAGGAACGGTAAACGCCTCGCGGGCCCAAACGGGGAGTTGAGAGATGGGGTCGAGCTCATTATCGGTGACGGGTTTCGACTTGGGAGCAGGGACGTGAATTTTTTCAGAACCCTTCGATCGCTTGAAGGAATCATCTGGTAGCTTGCATTTTTTGTTTGACATGAGATGACCACCATGGCTGAAGGCCATAGTTTCCAAGTCGGGGGTCCGCTTGGGTTACACCGTGGAGCCCGGCGCAAGGCTGGCGGTTTTAGGAACTTCGGGCTTGAATTGATCAACATCCATGGCGTCCGACTCTGCCCTGGCCTGCTTTATCTCTGGCCKGCTCGCGCAGGATCCAACYRACACCTTTCTCCCTCATTGCGACCTCCACAYTGACCCGCTCGTCGGCATCACCTCGCATAAGCTTGGTAGACCAGACAATGGTGTCGCGGTTTTTGATAAAGACCTGGATGATGTGGTGGCTTTGGTAATCAAAGAGTTCCATCAGTTGGTTCTCGCAGTCGTGTAGACTTGATTYGGAGCCARGGATAGAGAGGACGGAGGATGCCTTGTCGGCAGTGGTGAYGGGATCTGGGTARATTTCAGATATTTGTCGYYGCACCYCAAAAYGTCGATAGAGTGGGAAGATACAATGTCCTTTTCGGCCTTGGARGCCTTGTCGCGACCCTCCCCCCCAATAACCAACTCTTCCGTTCCGGTGCCCTCTTGGCCTGACGTCCTCCATCAACGCACTCCCTGGGCTTGACTCGGCTAGAACCACGAAAGCGAACCAAGACTTGCCCCCAACGAACACTTCACGTTCTCTCCAGGGTGCTCATCACGTTCAAACACAAACCCATTCTCACTCGCCGCCAAAAACCTGTTCACCAGGATCATCTCAAAGTCCTCCCTCGTCGATCCTTCTCGCGATGATTTCGATAGATATAGCTCGTCCGAAACGGTAAGGAAGCTCAACATCCTGGAGGATTTTGGGAGACTAAGGCTGGGAATGGCGGCAGAGGGCCGGTGAATGAATTGGACTCGAGTGCCAATGGGCGGCGTGGAGGTCGAATCGATAGATATGCTCCCGCGAGACGGATCTCCCGCTGTAATTCGATACRCGCGATCAAGCTTCAAAAAAAGAAAAAAGTGAGCAGAACTGCAACATCGATCATCAAATATGCTTACCTTCCTGTCCTCGGATAGGGCACCAAGTGAAAACTGCTCTTCCTCCTTAAACGACCCAGATACGTGAGTATCCACGCCTGATTGATTGATGGCAGAAATAAGCAATTGCGTCGGATTACCTTCATCAGGGGCGTTGACCATGTTTCCTTCGCATTGCGTGATTTTCATAGGTACACTCAGCTTTTGTACGTCGAAGAAGTCGACTGCGAAGGTGGGTTTTGAGGTGATGGAGGGTTTTCCGGTAAGGGYCAGGCCTACGGCACCAGAGCTAAGAATTTCCTGGTCGTGTAAAAGGGTTACGGGTCGCCCGGTTACGAAGGGTGTTGAGGAGGCGAGGAGTCCTAACTAAACCCTGTGAGCGCATATGTTCGAGGAAGTAGACGCAAAACCTGACCTTGGTGATGCCAGGTAAGTGACGGAACGAGGAAAAGAAGGCCTTCTGGTTTGAGGTCACTGAGGTAAAGTACATTCTGCATTTTTGTAGGACTAGTAAGGTAGACTTGAGAAGTGCACTGTGAGCAGAGTATAGAAACGCTCACTCTAGTTGACGAAGGCCGTCAGGCAACGGCGGCGCCTGACCACCCTCCCAGACTTCCTCCAGGACACTCCTTCTTCAAGCGAGCGCTCCTTTCCAACCTCCTCATCCTTTCTCCGAAATGCATGCCATCTTCCAACCTGGGCCTCCTCCCTCCCTGGAATAGTCGACCGAAACGGCGTCACGTCTCTCGAGTCCAACGCGGCGACAGATAACGATAGAACATCATTCGCCACACTTCGTTCATTGATKCTGGTACTCCAGAGCCAACCTGAAAGACAGCCAATAGTCTGTGTTCTCTCTAGGTTTGTCAGGCCAGTGACAGCACGACCTAAGTCCTGGGCATCCGAAAAGTTGACAGAAAGCGCGAAAAGCACAGTCAAGTCGTACCCGGCATACTGTTTTGTAAGAGCTTGAATTCTATCAAAGACCCGAGCAGGCGAACGTGCGAGACATGTCGAGAGATGGAGGACCATGAAAAGTCTGTGGGCGCTATGATCGCTTCATTTCCATTTCCAGATTTTATTCGCCAGTATGTCATTTCCCACGCATCTCTGATTTCTACTTCCACGTTGCAATGAGCCAGGTTCAGGTGGACTCTTATCCCTCCCTGGGTATCGTACATACACTTTTTCTGTTCTATTGGACTCTAACTGACTCGTTATTATTCAGCATCCCATCGGTCCTAATCCTTTCAACATACTTTGCCAATAAATACGACAAGAAGTACCGGCTTGAGAAATACGGTATCGGTAAAGGCGGTGCGTGTATTTTCCCTTCCTGGGTTTATCTGCAGCTGACAATTGTGTCTACAGCGAAGGGCTTCCAAACCAATGTCAAACAGCTCCGCGTAACACCAGAAATCGCAGAACGTCTTCGCCGAGGCGAATACGTCAGTTCCGAAGAAATAGCTGAAGCCGTTGTCCAAGCTGAAGAAGAGGCGAAGAAATGGCCGCCACCACAGGGTGTCATTGAAATCGGCTTTGGACCACGGGAGACTGCACCGCAGCCAAAGGAGGAGCCTACGAATGAGTGGTTGCCAGAATCTGTGACGAACCCGAAGAAGAGGGGTAAGGCGAAGCGCCGATGATATTATGTTGATTTGTGAGCGCTTTTCACCCGCCGACTGTTCCAAATGCTAATGTGTCACTGATAGATTGAGGATTATCTATATATTCCAACATAGATGCCGATATGCATGGATACCTATTGATTGATTCTTAATCCATACGATCGGT
>JAECYV010000085.1:0-24103 GCA_023014305.1 Lepiota subincarnata
GGAGTGGCAACTGCTCAAGATATGCCTCATCTCATGTTTTGGAGGTTTTGGCAGGTAGCTGGCGCTTCATCTAGCATGCCGGTCGGTGCAGGAGTCATTGGAGACATATACAAATTGGAAGAGAGGGGTACCGCTATGGGTGYTTATCTTGCTGTAAGTCAAAAAAACTCTCCCAAGTAGCAAAGCTTTGAGCTCCTTGTCAAGGGACGTTTGCTGGGACCAACATTAGCCCCGCTCGTTGGAGGTTAGTCAGTTATAGCCAATATCCTTTSCTAAGGTGACCCTGGTGACCGTGRCAGGCTCCGTTGCTTACTATGCCTCTTGGAGAATCATGCAACTCTGTCTCGGAATGTTTAGCTCCCTGGCTTTTGTGGTTATGTTTCTGACCTTTCCTGAAACGAGTCAACCTGGGACACGGGGGATAGACAAACTACGTCGAGTCGGCCAAGCTCCACCTCGCTGGGCGCCTGTATTCATAAATCCCCTTCGACCACTCAACTTGATACGTAGCCCCAATTTGCTTGGCACAGTACGTGACCCATAACCCTGGGGGATCAGCAGCTTATTCGGTCGAGGGCAGTCAGTTGCTGGTTTCACCATTCTCCTTACTGATCTAGGTATTTGCCTAAGCCTTCTCTTCTTTCTAAGCGAGCTGCCGACAATTTGCCAGTTCTCCTGGTCCCGTTGGCGTATACACTCGTCAGCTTTGTTTTGAAGCAAGTTAACAACCTATTATTAATAAAATCTTAGGGAAAACGTTATCAGATTGATGGAAATGCAGCCCTGGTGGGGGCTTGTTACTTACCCAGTGGCCTAGGTAATATGTGTACGTCTTTCCATCCTTTCTGTTCCCTTCCCCAGCTAACTAGAGTTAATAGCTGGTGCACTCATTTCGGGATATGTCTCGGATAAGATTGTGATGCGCTGGAAGGGCAAAAGAGGTGGGGTTTGGTACCCCGAAGATCGTTTGAGAGCAACCATGTTGGGCGCGTTTATCTTTGCCCCTCTCTCTGTCCTCGCGTGCGGCCTGATAACCTATTACGTCGAGGGACCCGTCGGTCTGACCCTCTGCTTGATTTCAATCTTCGTAAATGGATTTGGCGTAAGTCCGATCGTTTCACCGCGAACAAATGATCATACTCTGTAGTTAGGTTACTCTCGTTCTGAGCCCATCTGCTGCATATTCTGTTGATGTTGTGCATTCGCGGAGCGCGGAAGCCATGGCTTTCAACAAGTAGGTGATAATTTAAAAATAAATGAAACATTTCTGACCTCATAAACAGTGGCTTCCGGTCCTTCCTGCTGTCGTTTGCTACCGCAGCCATCCTTCCGATGATAAACACGTATGGGCTTGTGGTGACCAACGTGTTATCAGCTATGTTGGCTTGGATAGGTGCTGCGTATGTCTTTATGCCCATAATTGGTTCAGGGCTGGATAACTCAATGCACTTCTACAATGTAGGATGATATTGGTGATAATACGATACGGTGAGGAAATGCGGGCATGGGTTGATGTTGGCTACTCCACCACCAATGATAACTGATGGAAGATAAATGGGTGTGAATATCCACAACAATTCAGAGACGCAATAGTTAGACAGCGGTTGTGTGAGTTTAGTATTTGATACTCTTCAAACAAGATGATTCGAATGAAATTCAATGGTTGGTAGACAATGCACAGTCAACGGATAACTCAAGTAATTCCTAAGCTCGGACATGAGAGGTCGATAATAGCTAAGCAGCAGTTCTTTTCCTAAACATCACTTGTGCCTTTGTATTTGCTATAATCATGTACTCGAATGTTGGATTTCGCGGTCGTTCCAGAGAGCCACCTTCAAGCTGCACGTCATAAGTGAGAAGGATGTATGCCAACATGGCCTTGAGTTCATTAACTGCAAAGAACCGCCCAGGGCTGTAGAGTGCACAATAAGCAAGTAGGCACACCTGGAGCACAAGCGGTCAAACTTACCATGCGTGTCGTCCGTGTCCAAAGATGAGCTGGTCAAAATTGAGAGCAACCGCTTGGTGCTTGATACTGTCAAGTTCATTGTCCCCATCTCTCAATTCAGAGAATCTGAAGGCTTTAAATGTGTGCGCGTCGGGGAAATACGCCTAAACAAGCTTGGTCAACAGGGGTGTCTGAATTGTGTTGTACTTAGGAAAACGAACCTCATCCTTGTGCATTGGGTCATTGGCAATGGAAATATAAGTACCAGTGGGGATACGTGTACCGTCAGATAAGGACCAATCCTTGAGGGCTTTACGAGTCATGATTACTGGGTGTGAATATTTTAGCGAGACATGTGATCAAGATGCAGCCCGACGTAGGAACTGACAGGATCCGAGGCCATTGAGCCTCTGTGATTCTCTCAAGAAGCTATCAATTTTACGCATCTTCTGCATGGCTGCCTTCGTCCRGCCATGCTCTTGGATCATTTCCTYGGCCTCTTCTCGCATMTCCTTGACGTATTCGGGATGAATGGCAAGGTCGTAAAGAATCTGTGTGAATGCCTATACGGCTATAYCTCAGCATTTTGCTACGGAGAATGGCCAAKGGATGGGACATACCATGCTGCTRGTATGAATGGCTGCAAAATTGATTGCTATGATCCGTAATGCAATTTCCTCAACGGTACGCTGGTGCTCTTTCGCAACGCTCAACAACCAACTAATGATATCGTTCTATCGGAGGGTGAATTGGCTTTCGAAAATGAAACAACTTCATACGCTCACTGGTTTACCATGCCAATCGGGGCCATATTTTTCCTCCTGAATCAGTCTCTCCCTAATGGTGGGGCCAAGATATGCGACTGCGCGCTTCAACCCCCTGGATCGCGTCCTCGAGAGCATTCCTGCAAGACTATATACGGGTTAAAAACCAATCATGGATGCTGGATACCATAGTGATAGACTAGAGTTTGGCATAAGACTCACGGCTTAAGAATATCAGGGAARCAATTGATAAACCTGGCACTAACAGCAACATCGATGGTGAATGTCTCATTGAGTGACCTGTAACCAGGATCACGGCCTAAAATACCAGCGACAAGAAAGGTCGTAAGTAATGGTGATTATCTTCGTTCGCGGGTTGGAGCTAAACTCACACAGTGGCAGGCCTACGAAGTATCTATTGCTTGTACGACAAACGATATGCATAACCGTCTCGTACGCTGGAACGGACACCCAGTCTAGACGTGGGGGGATTACTATTCGCAACAAATCTAGTAAAAGGACTTCTATACTTACTTTCGTTAGGAGGGATGTAGTCTGTGAAAGCTTCCATAATCTCGTCTTTGATGTCCTCAAACCTGGCGGCCAAGTTGCGAGTAATGGATGAGGACACGATGGGGATATGAAATGGGTCACCATCAACTGCTGCCCCCATAGTATATTTGGTCTGGGTAAACTGGGAGGAAGATCAACCGGGAAAATCCACTGGGATAGCACGGGTCAGGTGAAAGGGGGCTCACGTCGGCGATAGCATCCTTAAAAGAAAGCACATCTTCTGGGGCGTGACGGACATTGTCGAGTAGTTTTCGRCCACTGACTATGACGTGCCACTTGGATAAGTTTGCGATTTTGAATGCTTGATTGGGATACTAATTTAGGATGAGTAGAATGGAGTGAGCGTCATGAATGCTCCGTGCAACCAATAAGCGCGCAAACCCGATCATATCCCTCCTGGATTAGCTCTCGACCGGATACCATATATTTGAATGCGGTAATGTAAGAACTTAAGACACCGGAATAACCGACGGTAGGGATATCATTCAGCTGCAGGTGTAGAAAGCCTGAGTTTGACCATCGATTCAACCAGCCCAATCACAGGAAAAACACACCGGAGATCTTCTGGCTTCGACATACCTCCAGAGGAGAGATGTAAAAAGATAGGCCCCCACGGCATAAGCAGTCAGGGAGGGGAGGTTGAGATCACGGGCCAGTAGGGCTGACATTATGTGTTGAGAATGAAAGCTGGACGCGGCACACTAGCATTTCTTAACAGCCAACCTGCATTTCGACAGGATCTTCCACGCAAAAGCCCCGCGGGCCGAATGACAAAGACTCGAATGATAACCGGTAAACCCCCTTGGGCAAGCTCTGTGTCTGCTAAGGACCCCGGGGACGCCGCTGCTATGTATTGGCCAATTAGGATTAAATGTTAGCGAGGGCGTGTGCGTCACGTGTACTCCAATCAACGGCTTTGTCCGCCTTCAGGTATCGGCGTTGCCCACTGACGCCAGCTTCAAATGCTTACAATCAATATTAAGACTTCGCTTTATCCTAATTTTGAGAACCGAACATGCCTCAGGACAAGTACTTTTTAAAGAATCCTGCTAGCCATGTACCATGCTTGCAGTATGGTGAGAATATGCACGTTTAGGTCGATATCACTTCCCCCACTGCCGACAGCCACCTTGACTTGGGATGCCTTTGTTGGAATTGCCGTTTGTGAGAGTCACGATTTCGATCGCTGTGATTCGCACCAAGGTCGGTTTTTAGCTCCTAGGCATCAGTTGGTGCCCAATGATTACAACCCGCTTCGATAACTTCATTGTTTAATTATAAAAAGTAAGGATCAACAACCGACACTACATTCAAACCCAAATATGACAACGCTGCTTAAGAGTCGAAATTCGCCCATCGGAAGGCACCCCTGGCAAGCATTTTGCTATCCCAATCCTCTGGCACCTCCAATCCATCCCCTATATGTTTCTTTGCCAACTGAAAGCTATCCTTTACATCCTCCGACAATCGATTCAACATCTCGCCTCGAGGCTGAACTTTCACAGCTTGGATGATATCCTGCCAACCCCACCTAGCACCCTCCTTCGCTTTACCATCATGGTCCGATACCCAGGCCCTTTCGAACCCAACCTTCTTGCTACCCATAAACTCCTTGATGTCCCTCCCAGCCCCAAGGAATAAGGCTGCCAAGAACACAAACACCTCGGGTCCCTGTTCATCATCACAGAACAATGCTTTATCAAAAAGCCTCTCGATATTCCGCCACAGGGGTTCTCTGAACGTCTCCACGCTAAGAGCAAAGGCCCGAGCGAGAATCATAGCATGCACGCGTGCCCGGCTGAAGCGCTGTTTCCGAAGTTCATCATCATCATCCTCACAGGAGATACGGTCCTCCCGAGAAGAATTCCACAGAGAGCCGAAGAGTAACTTTGACAATTGCTCCCCAAGCATTACAGGTCCATTCGCTGGGTGCAGAGTAGTCCCGTATTCCGACTTTGCATCTCTCACGATGTCACCCTGATGGCGAACCGCGGAGTTGATCTGCAGGGCAGTGTACGATAAGAAAGTGATGTGCGTATCTATCTTCTCGGGTTCTGCAAAGGAAGAAAGGATAGTATATTGGATGATCGATGTGAGGAGGACATTGAGGGAAGGGGCATCCTTCTGCGCTGCTTCTTCTGAAGAAAAGTTTTCGTTAATGAGCGACGCGAGATTGCTTGCTGACTCGGTTGACAGTTCGCGAAAGTAAACAGACAGTAAGTCTTGGAATGGGAGGGGAATTGGGGGAGCCGTTGTGTTAGCCATCGCAGAAGACCTAAATGCGAACCTCTAGTGCTTGCTCAGTCGGGCCTGTGGAGTATTAGACTCACGGGCTGCACTGCTTTTGACAACATGGTTTTTGCACTCCGCTGAGTTTTAGTCCGTACACCCCTTTTGTACAAAAATTCATCATGTCATGTCATGTCTCGTGCTCGACGTTTTGTGCTTATGCGTCGCATCGACCATACCCATAAAATAATTGATTGTCCATAATCTTATTCAGTGAGCAGCACCTGTAGAAACGCTCGAAGAGCAGGAACTTCATAAAAATAAATGACCCGAATGTTTTAGATTCTCCAAATTTCTACCAGTGCATAAGGGTGCGGAATTCGACATCCCTTGTTGGCTTGTGGACCTTCAAAAGATTTGCCGCATCTGAAAATAATTTCTCTTATGCAAATGAATAATAGCGTGATTTTGGACATGGGCATAAAACATGTCTTTTACATCCTAAAGCTACCGGTGGTGGGAATGCGTATTAGGATCTAGAATTCATGACACCTTGACGTCTTAATGGGTCATATCGGCTAGTGGTGTCGGATGAACGAAAATGTGATAGTCCACCCCAGAATCTTGTCAAATTCGGAGTGAAAGGTCTCTACTACTTATTGCGTCGTGCATGTCCACATCTCCTACTTACTCACATACAATAGCATTAATTTCTTTAGGGAACTTATGTGCATACAAGATTTACCACATCTTGACCATGATATCAGTGACTTGTCGTGTTTCCTAATGTCCTGCATATCTCCGCGTTTGCATATATAGGTACCATTATCGTTAATTAAGTTCGCCATGACACACACGGCAGTGCGTTGGTGTCAGGACCAAGGGAGTTGTACTGAACGCGGAAACCCGCTCACTGTCATTAATTTACCGGGTTTATCCTTGGACCTAACAACTGCCTCTCGTTGTCTCGCAAGAATCTGGAGCAGACGGTTTCGTCACCTTCCAGTCAACGTCGAGCTCCATACATTTAAATAGTTGGCACAGCCGACTGGGTGCACTGCCTTGTACCTCCTCATGGCCTCTGAGGAGACTCCCCTCCTGTCCGATGCCCCACCCAGCAACAAACATGAACTAGTGTATCAACGGTTTTCTCCGACCCACAAAATATTCATCATCGCAATTGTATCATGGTGTGGTTTGATGCCCCGTATGTCGACCTCCTATATATCCGATTTATTATAAGATCCAACGTATATCCCAGTCTTCATATCTGGTACATTCTATCCATCGATTCCTGAAATGGCGAAAGACCTCAGCACCACGGGACAAATCATCAGGCAGGCACTCTCGATGAATGAGACCGAACTGATTCACTGATTGACATCGAACCATGAAGTTTTGCAGCCAGTCTTTCACTCCTTGCGACGTCCGTTGGGTCTTTATGTGCTGCTACATACTCAACATTTTGTAAGAGTTTGTGGTCAAAGTATAAACCGAATGATGTTTATCCTGTTCCAGATGGTCGTCGACCGATCTATCTTTTCGCTCTTCCACTCTCTATCGTGGGTTCCATCGGAGTTGCAGCTGCCCAAAACGTATCTCAGCTTCTGTTCCGGAGATTCTGGCAGGCTACCGGTGCATCATCTGGTCTCGTCGTTGGTGCGGGGGTCATTGGAGACATATACAAATTAGAAGCGAGAGGCACCGCTATGGGTTTCTTCTTTGGCGTAGGTTCCGAGGATCATGCCGATCAAGAGGAGCTAATTTTCGTCAAGGAAATTTTGCTAGGTCCTGCTTTGGCACCGCCCGTTGGAGGTTTGGTCAACTCGTCATCAATCATCTTCATTCAAGTAACTTTAATGACAGATTTCATTGCCCACTATACATCTTGGAGGATCGTGCAACTTTCTCTTGTGGTGTTTAGTCTCGTTGCGTTCGTGGTCATGTTCTTGGCCTTCCCTGAGACCAGTCAACCTGGCACAAGGGGTATAGGCAAAATACGGTAACCTGGACGTGTTCCAAGCCACTGGGTACATTTATCCATAAATCCTCTCCAACCACTCGACCTGATCCGCAGCCCAAACCTGCTGAGCTGGTATGTCAGATACACAAACGCGAGAACTGATGACTGATTTGGCTGACGGTAGTCAGTTGCTGGTTTCTTCACCCACCTCACCGATTTTGGTACTCATCGGTACTCTATTTCCTCGCAAAATGCTAACAATTCTTTAGTACTCCTGGTTCCACTTGCATATACCATTGTGAGCATCTGCCAAGAACGGTCAATTAATCTCCGTTGATGGTAATGAATCCACAGGATAAACGTTATAATCTCGACAATGCTGCCCTGGTTGGAGCCTGTTTCGTACCCTCTGGCCTAGGTAACATAAGTATGTTGTTCCATCCCTTCGCTCGTGTAGACTTCTTCAATTGATGAACCATACAGTTGGTGCACCTATTGCTGGGCAAATCTCGGATAGGATGGTAGTACACTGGAAGAAGAAAAGAGGTGGAGTCTGGTATCCTGAGGATCGTTTGAGAGGGGCTCTATTGGGTGGATTTTTATTCGTCCGTCTATCTGTCCTCGCTTGCGGCCTTATAACGCACTACGTTGAGGGGCCTATTGGTCTTGTTCTAAATTTAGCTTCGCTCTTCATGAATGGGTTCGGTGTAAGTTATATACCAATGCTCTCACTGAGAACAAGACTAACGACGTAGGTGACCAAGTCGATCTTGTCCTGACTTCAGCGGCTGCATATTCCGTCGACATCGTACACTCGCGTAGCGCAGAAGTTATGGCTTTCACCAAGCAAGTAATAATATTCACCGTTCAAAGCCATGTGAACTGATAACTTCCTATTGGACAGGGGTTTCCGATCTTTCCTCCTGTCATTCGCAACCGCAGGCTTCCTTCCTATGATAGACAACTATGAGTTCCTTACGACTAGCATGTCGTCAGCCGTATTGGCTTGGGTAGGGGCCGTGTAAGTCTTCATTTTCTGTCTCGAGTGTGGATTGGATAGCTGAATCCACGATTCCAACTGTGTAGGATGCTTCTAATGACGGTGCGATATGGGGATAAAATGCGGGGCTGAGTCAATATTGGCTACTCCACTAACTAGGGGCCAGCTAAAAAGCTGGCGCCTGGTTGCCACTTGTACTCATGTCCCTTTATACATGTTTACAAATGATCCATATGCCCTACGGCAGCATTATGATCCTGTATAGGATTTTCCGACTTGGAGTGCATCATAAACATTTGGCTAGCTATCGTCGTTCAGCAGCAATCAGTGAAGGATACTCACAACGATAGACACAAGCAATACCAGAAGTTCTGTCATACTATGCGTGGTGATCGTCGGCGTTTTGCGCTGAAGAAGCCTCAAGGCCTCATCCCTTACTGAACTAATCAACATATACATATAACAAATATTGCATGTTGTGGGGTCCAGCCATGCATCAATCCTAAATTCTGCAGAGGCCGTACGAGTCCCACCGTTCAGATCCAACACCAGTCTTGACAATAAATAAATCGGTAGGATCATACCGGCGTTTAATAACGCTAAGACGAGGGTAATTCTTCCCATAGAAGACAGACTCCCATTCATCCTCGAAGGCATCTGCTTCATTGCTATATGCTGCAGGAACCGAGCCTTGGATAGCTTTGAGGATTGGGAGCTGATGGTCCTGGAAGGTGTTCTCCCCTGCATGGACTTCACTAATGGTGCTTTGCTCAGATATAAAGCTGGCAACAATAACCTGAGTAACTAGGAATCAGCCTTTAGGTTCGAGTCATGTAGACAAGCTCCTTGTATAAAAGAAGAAATAGGACTGAAGTTGGGGCTTACATGTGTCTTAGCCTTTCGCCAGCCTGGGTTTACTGCACTCTCGATGCGAGGATTCTCCGAGACCTTTCCACCAGCAACGAGGACAGTCGTTGCACTGCGTCCATTATATCGGCACTATTCAAACGAGCAGTAGATGAAACTGCACTTACAAAAAGGTTCCAGCATTAAAAAGACGCTCGAATACGTCGCCCACCAGGCCTGGCGATCGGTGATAGACTGACGCAGGGATAAGTCGTGACCCGATGAAACCGTAGGTACCAGATTGATCATCAGGCGGAGCGAGCAATTCATTGGTTATCGCGGTATTTGTTGTGTTCGAGATCAAAACTCCGCCAGCGTCGAAGATGTCTGCGAGCAAAGGCTCTAACACCGTTACGGCCTGCTCAGTTGTGGCGTGAGGGAAGTGCGAGGCGAGACCGATTATGAAGGTAGCGTTTGGACCAGCCGTGATTTGGAAGTTTTGTGCAGCGTTCATAGCATCGTAATCGAAGATATGCTTTGCGTAAGCTTTGCTTATGGCGCCGACGGTGGTACTGTTTTCAGCTGTGAATAAGATATTGGATTGCGTGGCCTCGAATGTTGGATAGGTTTTGAGGGTCGCGTTGACAATAACACCCCAAGACCCCGCTCCTCCGCCCCTGAGTGCCCAAAACACTAACACCATGAGTCAGACATAAAAAAAAAACAAAGTATTCATGCAAGGCGTACAATCCGGGTTGTCTACTTCGTTGGTTCTACGGAGTGCACCATCAGCGGTCACGATATTGACCTCTATCACCACATTAGAAACTTATAATTCAGTAATCGAGATAACGCACCGAGAACATTATCCGCGGCCAAGCCAAACAAGGGAGATAGCTGAGAGTGACCACCGCCCTGCAAATATCCACCAGCCGCCACGACGGTGGCCGCAGTTCCTCCTACAAAAATCTTGTCGACCTGCTTTGAAGCGTCATACAGTGCACCTAGCCCTACGCCGCTCCCAACAGTAACAGCAGACCCTTGGTTGGTGTGGCCGACGTAAAAATTGTCTGTGAACATGATTGATTGAAGCTTATGTGTGTGAATCAGAAGAGATTGCTTGGCGGTGGAACGGCCCAAGAGGTCATGTCCAGATGATTTGACTGATAAACGAATGTTGTGTTTGCGAGCAAAGTTAACTCCAGCCTGGTGCGTAATGAGTTGTGGTGGTGAGATGGATAATTCCCAAAACGTACCTGAATGTCTTCGGCGCTCTCTGCAAGAATGGCGTGGAGTGGAACATCACCCTGTCCACATACRTCYGGAGTGGTGCGCCCACAGAGAGATGGAGGATTGGACTCGTAATCCTTGTGCTCCTGTGTCAATGTCCAACGGTCTWGTGCGTGCCATCATAGCTACTCAACTTGTTCCCAGTTCACCTGATTCAGAGGAGTCAATCCATCAAGTCAAGCCAACCAGAGAACACAGACCGAGTTCATCGCTCCTGGGATAGTATTACGCCAAACTGCACTGGCCCATTGATCATCAGTGCAATTAACCTGGCGACAATATTCCCCAGATGGTATGGCAAGAACGAGACGACCCGAGACGGATTCCGCTAGTGATTTCCATTGAGCATCTGTTGGATACCCAGGGCTTCCGGGGACATTTCGACAGTTGCGACGGGCATGGGTCACCTGCCCTGTGACAACGAGACCGAGCAGTAAAAAGAAGGGAGAGAACATTGCGAGTTCAAGGCTGATGGAGCTCAAGATTTCCCGCTGTGCCCGCAATTGGCTGTAGTTTCGCTGCTGGGGAATAGTTCACGTAATCAAGAGACGTAATGTTCTTTAGGGTTCATTCAGCGCGCCGAGCGCCGTTAGCGCGGTGCTCCAGGTGGTGGTGGGAGGAGAATGAAGGGACCAGAACAGCGGTGAAAGCATCGCTAAAACTCAAAACACTGGAGATGGATATAAACACACTACATACTGTCTATCGATTGATTTCGCAAATCGTTTCCCTTTGAGATGAAAGCGAACAGTGCACCGGCTCAAGCCATTTGATCACATGCATATTCAAGGTACATACATTGCATATACTATCACGGGAGGGTTGCGAAAACATTACGCATCCGACACGTGCAAAATTGCCACCAGCCAGTCTCAAGGTGTGCACCACAAGATAGCCATTACCCATATTGCGAGGATCCCTATTTACTGGCGGGGAACAAGACGGTCGGAACAACCGGCTCGATTGAGTTAGGCGCTTGAACTGAAGCAGCCAATTCAACATTGTTGAGCTTACTTACCTATTGACAATATTGAACACTCAAACTTCAAGTGTCAGAGCTGGTGGTTTGTTGAGTCCCATCTTTGATCGGTGTCCGACATAGCTGTATGCTTAAGGGCTCTTGCCCACAAGTGCAGGCCACCTCGCGCCGGCTTTTTCTCACACTCCGTGATCTGTTCCATGACACGTAAAGGGAGGACGCCCTGCCTTGAACTTCCTCCCGATGGCGTCTGAGGAAACATCCCTCCTATCCAATGCCGTGGCCAGCAACAAGCATGATTTGGTGTATCAACGGTTCTCTCCGACGCACAAGAAATACATTGTAGCGATTGCATCATGGTGTGGTTTGATGCCCCGTATGTTGATCCCTTAGTCAAAGTCTCTTGAATTCAAAATATTTTCAGTCTTCATATCTGGTACCTTCTATCCATCGATTCCCGAAATTGCGAAGGATCTCGATACTACGGGACAAACAATTAGGCAAGCACTCTGGATGAGCGCGACGAAGCAGATTCATTGATTGATATCATCTCAAGCTTCGCAGTCAGCCTCTCGGTTCTTGCAGCGTCCCTTGGGTCCTTGTGTGCTGCCGCATACTCGACGTTTTGTATGATTTACCGGCAAACAAGGAGCCAACACAACTTATTCTGTTCTAGATGGTCGTCGACCGATCTATCTTTTCGCTCTTCCATTCTCTATCGTGGGTTCCGTCGGAGTTGCGACTGCGCAAACCGTGCCGAAGCTTCTGTTCTGGAGATTCTGGCAGACTGCCGGTGCATCACCTGGCCTCGCTGTTGGTGCAGGGGTCATTGGAGACATATACAAATTAGAAGAGCGAGGCACTGCTATGGGTTTCTTTCTTGCGGTAAGTTTCATGGATAATACTAGTCAGGGGGTAGGGGGAGGGCTAATTCCCTTCGAGGCAATTTTATTAGGTCCTGCTTTGGCACCGCCTGTTGGAGGTTTGGTCATATCATCGTCAATCATCTTCATTTGAGTAAAGTTGATGATAGGTTTTGTTGCTCACTACGCTTCTTGGAGGATCATGCAACTTGTCCTTGGGGTATTTGGACTTATTGCATTCGCAATTATATTTTTGGCCTTCCCAGAGACCAGCCAACCTGGCGCACGAGGAATAGATAAATTACGACAATCTGGACAGGCTCCAAGCCCTTGGGTGCCCGTATTTATAAACCCCCTTCAACCACTAAACTTGATCCGTAGTCCTAATCTGTCCAGCGTGGTACGTCGTTTAAACGCAAAAGCGAGAATAACGACTTATTTCGGCCGAGGGTAGTCGCTTGCTGGTTTCTTTGTTCTCCTCACCGATTATGGTTTGTCGATGCTTTATCTTCTCTACAGGACGCTAATGATCCCCAGTACTCCTGGTCCCACTCGCATATACCATCGTAAGCCTCTTTTCAAGGAAATAACTCGACTGTTGTAAATAGACCCCTAGGGCAAACGTTATAATCTCGATAATGCAGCCCTGGTCGGTGCTTGTTTCTTACCCTCTGGCCTAGGAAACATGAGTACGTTCATTCACCAACTGCCTACATTGACTTCCTCAGCCAATTCATACAGTTGGTGCACCTGTTTCTGGGCGTATATCTGACTGGATGGTTGTGCGCTGGAGAGAGAAAAGAGGTGGTATCTGGTATCCCGAGGATCGTTTGAGGGGTACTCTATTGAGCGGATTTTTACTCGTCCCCCTGTCTGTTCTTGCATGTGGCCTGATAACTCACTACATCGAAGGGCCCATCGGGCTCATTCTCAACCTGGTTTCTCTCTTTATGAATGGGCTAGGCGTAAGTCCCATATCTGTGCTATCACCAAGAACAAACCTAATGGCATTGGTGACCAGGTTGATCTTGTCCTGGCTCCATCTGCCGCCTATTCTGTTGACATTATGCACTCACGTAGTGCAGAAGTGATGGCTTTCAACAAGCGAGTATCATCTTCAAAGTCCACCGCCAGCGAACTAATACATTCCTGTTCGGATAGTGGTTTCCGAGCCTTTCTTCTGTCATTTGCCTCTGCGGCCATACTTCCTATGATAAATAGCTATGGTTTCGTTGCCACCAGCACATTGTCAGCAATATTGGCTTGGATAGGAGCTGTGTAAGTGCCCGTTTCCGGTTTCTGGCAGAGATTGGATTACTGAGTTCAAATTTCTGATGCAGGATGCTCCTAATGACAGTACGATACGGCGAGCAGATGCGTGGCTGGGTCGATGTTGGCTACTCTACCGCTAGGGACAGCTAAAAAACTGAGGATTGGTTGTAAATGGTCAATGTATGTCTCCTTGCGCAGCGCTATCAACGGCAGCATGGTCATGTAGAGCGGCGACAGGTTACTGTTTCACTCAACTACTATAGCACATATTCCGGGGAATCCGGATATCTTATAAAATTGTCAATTCCTATTCTTGGGGGTCTCGGCATGCCCGTCGCTGATAGCAACTTTGGGTTGAACATCGAACCTTTCATGGTTGATGTCTTCTTATGAGTGTATCGGCAAGCGCGGCACCACTGCTCTCCACCTGGAACTGCGGAATAGAGGTAGACGGGGGGGCCTGTTGGGGTTACAAGAATACTAGCCTTTGCATGGTCAAGGCGATAATCGGCTCGACAGAGGGCCTTCTCTGCGTTTCAAGGTCGCTTCTAGACATGCTGTTTGCCGTGCCCTCGGCGTAACCCACTAGTAGGAATGTATTTGGCCTAAATCCAGGTTGCATGCTTTTATAAGGTACGCTAAGTTTGTGATCGCCATCCCGCCTGAATCGGAATCGGTTTTCTCTTGAGCGAAAAGGACTACAATCTCTTATACATTACACACATCTAGAAGTGGAGTGGCCAAGAGCTCGATAGTTACTTTCAATGTTGGGGCCATGCATACGTCAGATTTTACACCAGACATCTTGGTCATAAGGGCTCCCGAGCAGAACCCCGGGTAGACCATCAGACCAACCTCTTCCAGAGTTGGCCATAGTGAACACATGTACCTCTCTCTATTCATGTCAACTTCTTTTTATCCTTCTATCATTACATAGCGTTCTACTATCAGTTGACCACTCAGCTAACATCCTGAAACACTCCAAAACGTATATATACGAACCCCAGCTTCAAGTATACGTTTCGCTACCTTCACCCCCACGAAGGACGCTGCCTCCGGACTCCTTCTTGTTACTCAAATCGTTGAGCATGCTGACAGACGAAAATGCGTGGACCAATGGCAAACCGTTGGATCACCAACTTTATCAGAGCGACCCTGCGCAAGCACTCGCTGCCGCGAATTTGGAGAGGCGACTACTACGGAAGCTGGATTTCAGCATTTTGCCTTTCTTCATACTGCTCTGTAAGCATCACTCAATTTTTCAATAGGAGTTTAGCTCTGATGGGATTGTTCCGGCTAGTGAGCATCATTTTCCTTGATCGGTCCGTTTCTGTAACTGCCTTAACTGAAAGCCCTGATTATCATATTGTTAACATTACAGGAGCGCGCTAGGTAGTTTATACTGCCACATTCATGAACAAGAGGTACTGATGTTAAAACAGGAAATGCTAAGATAGCAGGTGCTTTTTGCCTGCCTCTAGTTGACATTGCAACTCAACCACGAAAGGTTTGGAGCGCGAACTAGGGATGAGAGGATATGATTTTAATATAGCAATTACCGTGCTGTCAGTTGGGGTAGGATTCATTTTCTACATATCATCGCTTTGTCAACTGAATATTGCGCCGCCTCTCTCAGACTCTAATATCTGATTTGCCATCCATCCTTATTCAAAGGCGCATTGGCTCGGGGTGGATCGGCATACGGGTCACGTCCGCTGGTATCATCACCTTCACCCTAGCCTTCATTCATACCTTCCCTCAGCTCATTACTATTCTAATACTGCGAGGATTGACTGAAGGAGGCTTGCTAGTAGGATAAGTTTATCGTCAAACTGGTCGCATCTCACCTTATATTTCCACAGTCTGGACTGATGTATATTCTAACAAGAGTGAGTGGCGGCTCTAGAGTCCGGGAGTTCAACCTCAGGAATAATATCAGTACTACCGTCGAAGAGAACTCGTCTTGAGGGTTGGAATTTTCTTTGGAATTGCCCCCACTCTAGCTGGCGCTTGTAAAACTTTCATCTTCGAATGTTCCCTGTTATTGACTTAACTTTGAAGTTGGTGGTTTACTGGCATCCGGTTTGCTCACCCTCGATGACTTTGGACAGGTACGATCTTGGCGCAAGGTAGATGGTTCTAACTACAATGAACCATTATTACACCTGATTTTGGGATATTAGATATTCTTCGTGGAGGGTGAGCTCGTGTTTCAGCTCGTGCTCGACCAATACATGAAAGTTGTGGGCAGGAATAATCTGCACAGGAATGGGCATATTGTCATACTTTGTTATCCCCTCAGACCCACGCGAGTCGAAGCTGCTCACCAAGGAGGAACGCGCACTGGCCATTGCGAGGTTGAACGCCGATGCGGTTATCAGTACCGACGGTCGTGCAGAGAAATCATCACTCCAGCTTATAAAGAGCTCTTTTAGCATCTGGGTATTTGGTTCTTATGTTGCCGGAGTATTGCTCACGACAATATAAAACAGATCGGGAATTGTGTCTTCTGTTCCCTGATGCTCACTATTTCCTTTCAAGGTCTCACTGGTTTCATGCCTACAGTTATCAACGGTCGTAAGCTTAAGTCTTTTATTTCCATATAAATTGTTCTAAAATTTTGTGATCAGTGGGAAAATTCAGTATGTCCTCCGTAACCATCGAACCCGCCAATAATCATGTGTATCATCGCAAAAGCCCCCGTTGAGGCCCAGCTCCGAGCAGCACCTCCCTTTGCCGTGGCCTCCCTCTGGGCTCTCGGATTTTCATATTGGAGCTTCAAATACGAGAACCGCGCCATCCCTGCCATCGTATCCATGCTTCTTAACGCTATGGGAATTGCAATTTCCATCGGGACAAAGGACCCCCGTGCTCGGTACACTATTTGCTCAGCGACATATGCGTAGAATTTTGAGATATTGTCTAGATATGCTGCCTGTTTCTTGAACGTTGGCGGGGGCCACGCCGGTTTAGTTCTGGTAAGGTCTCTTGAATGGAAGAACCAATCCCTGGTCATCGTCATTGGGTCTCACCAACTTCCTTTAGCTCTTCCCGTGGGCAACCGATAACTCAGCTCCCGATACCATGCGCGCTGTGGCAAATTCATGCCTCTCAAGTAAGTGGCCCACCCCCTCCATGTACCAAACGTGGAGGCTTGATACTGATCTCCTCCAGTCATTAGTAACCTTGGTGCCATAATAGCGTAAGTGAACTTGGCATCCCTTGACGGTAACACTCAACCACTTGAATAGGTTCTGGTCGTACCTTCCAAATGACGCCCCCAACTTCTACGAGGGTAATTCCCTCCACCTTGCCGCAAGTAGCGCTGCCGTTGTTTTTACCATCTTCGGCCTTGTTTACCTTCGCTGGGAGAATGCTAAGCGTGAACGTGGAGAGAGAGATGAGCGCCTTCAAGGACTAAACCAAGATGCACAATACAAGTTGGGATATAGACACCCCCAGTTCAGGTATCAAATATGATACGGCGGTTTAATTCAAAATAATACCTTGATATTCGTTTGCCGCCTTACATTTAGCACCGTTGAATGCGAGTCAGTGCTGGCTACACCTCGGTGGCTTGGGCTGGACGGGTCCCATTTCTAATCTGTAGTTGGACTACGATCAATACATTCGAAGTACAAAACTTCTGCGCTCATTTGCCTGTAGCCTTGCACACTCACCCAAAATGCGCAGAGCTCTAGATATGTATTTGCAGTACCCTTGCATGTACCCAAACAATCCAGATCCTGGTGGGAGCACAATGAAGGGCAGCATACCGCGAGCAATACCTTTAGGGATAGTGGCTCCTGTCACCACATGGTCGGGATATTGATCGCCTTCGCGATGCGAACTTATTCGGCCTCAGAACATGTTTCCCCAGATGTTTTTGACCTGCCAAGGACCCCTGAAAATCCCTATATGGAGGGCTTGTTCAGCCTGACCGCCGGAGGCGAATTAGAAGAAAACCCCCCAGGAGGCCGAATCCCCCGAATTTAGATGAAATCCCGGAATGGCTCGCCGCGGGGTAAATCCGGTCCAGCCAAATCTGGCTGAACCTCCGGGTACGGACGAGTTTCGCTAGGATCTGGTCTATATGGGAATTATCAGAGGTCTTGCCCTCGCATCTCTCCAATACTATGATATGCGGCCTGATTTTGGCTTTGAAAATCCCGCAAGGCACTAAGCTTGGGGTGATCGCTTACACGTACGACCAAGTCTGCCCCATTTAAGCAAAACTGTTGGCACTAGGGATTGGCCGAAGAAGGTTTGCTGGTGAGTTAATCGTGTCGCAGAAGCTCGTAACTGACCTGATTCTACAGTCCTGACTTATTTGTATTTTATCAAGGCTTTGTCACAGTCTTCCAGCCCAAGGCCTTAGGCTCACAGCTATCATTAGCACTGCCATCGAAAGGAACTGGTTCTCAGGATAGGTGTCTTCTCCTTTCGGATAGCCACGGTCTAGCCGGCGCATGTAAGGGGCTTTATTATTCCGGCCATTGTTGAATCTGAATAATCTGAGCCCTTCATTAGGTCGGCGGCTTGCTGGCTTCCGGTCTGCTCGCTCTCCACGATTTTAGACATGTCAACTGTTGAAATGATACTTATTGACAAACATGCTGTAGTACCTACGATAAGCTATGACATCTTTTATAAAGAACATAAGGGCTCACCTCAGTGTCACGCGAATATGTCGTGAACAGCTGAGATTCGCTGTTGTTCTTTGGTGTCTTTATCTGTTGTGGAAGGATATGAACTGTATAGTTAGAACAGCAGAACACCGGAGTAGGGAAGTCAGGAAGCGTTCCGGTGGGCGCCGTTATTTTGCTACCTTTTTTTGGTAGTGAGAATAAATGAAAATAAAGATCAAAAATACAAGTTGGCAAATGTCGGCGCCTTCAGGGCGACGGTGCTGAACCCATTGTCTACCGGGTCCTAGGGCGGTGCAAGAAATAAAATCAGATGCCCGTCCTGAAGCGCATGAATAATACTACTTTACCTCATTATTCCGGGTAAGGAAATCCATTTCAAAGATAGAGCCAACCGTCTGCACTTGAGATGGTGTGGGAATGTAATGATAGGCCTGTCACCGAGGTTCCTAGAATTCAAAGTGGTTTTAACCAACTCCAATTGCAGCATTAATACAGACTGATAGTTGTACACCAATCCCTACATGACGATGATTAAGCGCGCTATGTAATTAGTAGTCGAGGATCCATCTTTAGCATACCAGATGTATCTGGATTTGCCGGGGTCAGACATTTCATCAATGGTAAGGTCGTTCGAGGCTTTGGCGGTCGCATCTCACCAACAATACTGATACATGAAATTTGGATGCAAGAATCATACTTCATACTTCCATCCAACCCACTTGAAACAAAGTTCTTCGCCGAGCAGGAATGCGCATTGGCAATTGCCAGGTTAAAAGGCCGATGCGGTTATTGAGACCAATGGCCACGTAGAGAAGACGTCGCTCAGGCCCTCAGGCTCATTAGATATTCTTTCAGTATCTGGGTGTGTGGCACCTTGAGTATCCTTTAGTCTTCTTTGTACAAAAACCTGTGTCCGTATCACCTGCTTCGAGATGATCGTTGTCCCCTTCCAAGGCCTCAATTACTTCCTACCTACAGTCATGAACAACTGCAAGCCGAATTCCTTGTAACCCGCTTGTGATCAAACCTGAAATTCAATTTGTATCAGTGGAAAGATACAGTATGGCAAATCCCTCCAACTTCAACCCTACTACCTGCCCTTTAATGGATAAAATTATCCGGAAAGCTGTTGTCGAGGTTGAGCTCCGATCAGTACCCCCTTTTGCTGTAGCTGCCATTTGGTCTTTCGGAGTTTCGTATTGGAGCTTCAATGTGAGAGCCGTGGAATCCCTGTCATTATCTCCATGCTCCTTCGGGTCACGGGATATGTTATTGCCATTGGAACCAAGAACGCCCGTGCACAGCTAGTCATCCATGTTCCGTTGACATTTTCTATTCAACTCAGATGATTGTCCAGATATGCGGCCGGCTTTATGAGCCTCGCAGGGGATGCGGATAGTTTGTCGCTGGTAAGACCTGCGAGACTAGTCCTGTGGGACGTCTGTCATTAAATTATTTAGTTCCCAACATGGGTGACTAATAACTCGGCTCCTGAAACAATGCGTGCCGTTGCAAACGCAGTAGTCACAGGTAATCCCCCTCCGCTAGTCTTTCCAAAAGCGACTTAGACCCCTGCCTTCAAGCCTTTGCTGCTCTTGCTTCTGTGTTAGCGTGGGTGCCAAAGTGAACTCTCTGGCGGGGACACTAATACTAAGCCTTTCAATGGCACGTGGACATACCTTCAGAGCGACGCTCCCGAATTCCATAATGGCAATTCTCTCAATCTTGCCTTGGGTATTTCGGTTATTGTCCTCACCATCATGGGCCTCCCCTACTTTTGTTGGGAAAATGCCAAGCGCGAACATGGAGAGAGCGACGCGCGCGTTGAAGGACTAGATCAAGACGCACAGCATCGACTGGGATATAGTCACCTACAATTCAGGTGAACATTCAGAGCTGTCATCGAAACAAAAAACCGATGTGCTGCGGGTCTCTGGCTCATCACCGTAAATATATCAAATTTCAGAGATGTTGGCTTTCGTCGCATAGGTGGAAGGCTACCGAGGAGAGGTAGCCTCACTTAGAGAAAGAAAGGGGATTCACACGAGAAGATACAGTGGACTTGAGATGGTATTAGAAGGAGGAAAAGAAGAAAACTACTTGTATGTACCCAACCTACAGTATATATACCTATCTATACTTGTCTATCATCTTATCACATGATTCGGGTGACTCTACTGAAGGTGTAGCCTTACAATAGGCAATTCACCACCTATTAAGATATCGCCGATCGGCCTCCCTGGCATTGGCGATAGCAACACAGCCCCCCGATATCATGGGAGCCGCGACAAGCGTACCCCCCACCCCCCCACAGGGTGCACCTTCCCTTCTGTGGTCACAGTAGGACCGTCCACCGATATGGACCAACACCCATTGACCATTGATAGCCAAAAGTATTGATGTCTTTTAAACGATGTTCCAAGCGTCTACAGGGCCGATTCTCTCTATGCCATCACAAGCGGCACCTTCATTGCCCTCATCAGCCTCGGCTCTCTCCACCTTCGTTTGGGAAACAGGTGTGTGGGATAAACGCCTTGAAGGATTAGATCAAGGCACATAACACAAGCTGCGTCAATGATAACCACAATTCAGGAACCAAATAGAGCTCTTTATCCCCATTCAGTTGTGAAATTAAGCCTCTGGCTCGGGTGTGTCAATATAATATAATATCAGAAAAACCCCGCATTTACACCTCATAGACAACATCAAACGATACCTCTACGTTGACACGACCCCGGTCCTGGCGGCTTTGGAGCTCTCTTGTTATGACAGTAAAGCTACAGGGGGTTGGGAGCGAAGCCCGAGCAACATGCCGCTTATACTATACGATGCATAATTCGAAAAAGCCAGAAACCCCCATTTTGCACTTGAAATCCGAGCGTGGGTGGCGCTGATAAATAATTATATGTCATACACGAACTATGTCCACATCATCGCAGAAAAGGGTGTAGGTGAGACCCAACGAGGTCAGTTAAGCGCTAAGACATAACGTATCCATTTGCTGAGACGTTTCACCAGTGGATCTCAACAGCTACTGGTTTCTCCTTGCTTCATAATTCCCCTAGCTGCTATTAAGCCAAGTTGTTGCGTTGATGATCCAAATCATTACGCAGGACTCTGCCCTTACATCACCAAGAACCTGACTTCTGGACTGCCTCACATAAGAGTTTAATCACACGTTTCCATCAATGAAGGTGAATACAGAACTTGTGAGGACGCACAGATACTCGACATCGGTCACCACACGACCAAGGCCAGGAACCGCTCAAGCGCAAAAATTTGATTCGTCCTTTGGACTTGCTGGCTATAGCCGGCGCGTAACTCGCATGAGGCCTAATCTAAACTTAGATTATATATACACGGTTTCATCAAGTTTGTGATTAGCGAGCCGCGTAGTTCGGTTGCCCCGTCTAAGCGAAGTGGGCTCATGGTTTCCTTTGTAGTGCGTACAAAGTTATTGTGCATGGAAGTATACAGAACCCAATAATCCGTTCTTAGTCTTTTGGAATCAGCATGCCAGACACATCAAAGCTTTTTGAGTTGCATTCCCTGACAACTAAATGGGCTGGTAGAGACTCGTTGGGAGACATTGATGATTGTTGGCACCATGTGGTAAGCACCCTGACCTTCTTCCATCAGTGTTTGCCGCTTTATTGGAATACCCCGACCATTCATTAATGCCTAGCACTACCACATATATATTTGACCTCCCGACCGCAGCCATTCATCCCCACGTTTCTGCCACCACCTTGGGTAGGAACACCACTGAAGAGTAATAATCTCCCCTTATACTCAGATTGGTGGTCATGCCATTAGACAAGGCGGATAGGATACTTGACAAAGATGGCGAGGCATCGATCAGCCCATCTCAAGAGAGTGACTCCATACAAGCGCTCGTTGGGGTTGATACCAAGTTGGAAAGGCGACTGTTGTGGAAGCTAGATTTCAGTCTTCTTCCTTTGTTCATGCTGCTCTGTGAGTTTAATTCATTATTTTCATGGGTCTGTTCTGACGAAGTAACCCTTTGACTAGTTACCATTAACTTTATTGACCGGTCAGTTTGGAACTACCTTAAATGATAACTCTGATTATCATATTGTTATACAGGAGCTCTATAGGTATTCTTTAGCTGAAATCTCACTACAATGCAGGTATTAATGATAGTTCAGGAAACGCCAGGATCGCAGGTACGTCTCTATTGCTGTCTAGATGCTCGTGAGGCTCAAAAGCGCGGAAGGCCTAGAGCGGGACCTAGGGATGAAGGGGTTTGATTTCAACATAGCTCTTACTATGTTTTATGTTGCGGTGAGATAGCCTCCTAGTCATCGTAGCCTCTCTCTGAGCCAACTATGTTTTTGGCAGTATCTAATATCAGACATGCCATCGATCCTCATTCAGAAACGCGTTGGTTCGGGATGGATTAGCGTGCTTGTCGCGTCTTTCGGCATCATCTCCTTCGGGACAGCTTTCATTCATACCTTCCGCCAGCTTATCGCTATCAGGATTTTGCTGGGACTAGCTGAAGGAGGGTTGCTAGTAAGTTCAGTACATCACAAAGTCCACATTTCACCGAGCGTTGTTCTAGTCCGGACTTGTGTATATTCTTTCAAGGGTAAGTGAAGGTCTTATAGCAGAGTAATTGCTCACATTCATCATTCTCGTTAGTATTATCGTCGAAAGGAGCTGGTTCTCAGAATAGGAATATTCTTTGGAATTGCCCCTAGTTTGGCTGGCGCATGTAAGGATAGTCATATCGGAATATCATTAGCTATTGACCTCTTCAATAGTCGGCGGTCTACTCGCTTCCGGTTTACTCACTCTCGACGACTTTGGGCCGGTTCGGTCTTGGCGCAAAGTAAGTGGCTCAAATACGCTGTGAAAACTTTAGCTGAAACTCGTTTTGGATGACAGATCTTTTTCGTGGAGGGTAGGTCTCTGATTCCGCTCATGCTCGATCGCTGAATGAAGGCTGGGGTCAGGACTAATCACTACGGGTGTTGGCATACTGTCGTATTTCATTATTCCCTCTGACCCGCGCGATTCGAAGCTGCTCAACGAGCAAGAACGCGCACTAGCGGTTGCAAGGTTGAATGCTGATGCAATCATTAAGAATGACGGTCACGCTGAGAAAGCGTCGTTTAAGCTCGTCAAAAACTCCTACAGCATCTGGGTATGTACGATTCTATACCACATGGTGGGACATTACTGATAATAAGATGAAGATCACGATTTGTGCGATTTGTTATATGATGATCGCTATTTCTTTCCAGGGTCTCAGCCTCTTCCTGCCCACAGTTATAAACAGCCGTAAGCTCACAGTACCGTTCTGTCACCTACACCAATTAGGAAACTGACAACTTGCTTCGAAATAGTGGGGAAATTCAGTATGTCTACATTGCATTCGGCTCATTACCCCCCGCTGATCATGGGATCGTGAAAGCTGTTATTGAGGTTCAGCTGCGTTCAGTGCCACCCTTTGCCGTGGCCGTCCTCTGGGCTCTTGGAGCCTCTTACTGGAGCTTCAAATACGAGAGCCGTGGTGCCCCCGCCATTGTCTCCATGCTCCTTCACGTTACAGGATATGCCATTGCCATCGGAACGAAGAACTCCCATGCACGGTCAGTCATTCATTCATCGATCTGCATATCGTTCTGAGACATTTTCTTAGATATGCGGCCTGCTTCTTGAACGTTGCTGGGGATACGGCCAGTGGAGCTTTGGTAAGTC
>JAECYV010000086.1:0-12170 GCA_023014305.1 Lepiota subincarnata
TCGTCAACGTACGAGAGGAGCGAGAGGCCCGGTTGGAGGGCTTCCATCTCCATCTCTGCGATAAAGATAGCCGGGGCCAAATAGATCCTGGACAGTACAGGGGAAAGGGCCAAGCCCTGGCCAACCCCGACATTGGCCCCATAAGGGTCCGACTGGAAGGAGTTCCACGCATAGGTGGTGCTCCGCCCAGAAAGGTAAGAGGAGAAGAACCTCCCCACACAGGGCGAAAAGCCCTGCCTGGCGAGGATCGCCAGTAGCATCCCATGGTTGAGAGATGGGAAAAACTGCGCTATGTCAAAAGCCACAACGCTAGTGACGAAACCCCTGGCCTAGCCGGCCCGAACCAGGTGAGTGAGGTAGGCCCCGGCGTCCTCCATGGAATGCTGGATGACCCCTCCAAATTGATTGGGGTGAAACACCCCAAACTTCACTGCCTCGAACTGGAGGTGGCGCGCAATCATCTTTTCAATGAGCTTCCCAACCATGTTCAGAAGCACGATGGGGCAGAACGCCTTAGGAGAGGTGTAGGAGGGCTTCCCAGGCTTCGGTATAATTACCGAGAGGCTCTCCTTAAAATGGCGAGGCCAATAACCGTGCTCGAAGCAGGCATCAGCAAGGCTGGTGATCAGCCGAATAGACTGATGGTCAACCAACAGGGAGCGAAGGTGGGCCCACGTGACGTGGTCCAGACCTGGAGCAGACCAGGAGGCGCAGGCGGCCAGGGCCTCCTGCACCTCGGGGGAAGAAAAGGGGGGCCACTCCCAGGGCTCAAGCTCCGGGAGGGGGTCTAAGACAGATAGGTCGCACTCGCGGTCGGAGGCTGCATTGTACGTCCCGTGCAGTCCCTCCCAGAGCTCCGGAAGGATGTTACAAGGCCTATCCCTGTAGCGTATAGCCTCGCAGGGGGGCAGCTGCTTCTTGCGTACCCAGTCCATAAGGTCCCAGGGGCGCTTGTCGGTAGTTGCAACTTCTTCAATGTGCTTATCAAAGAAGGTGCGCTTAGCGGCCTTCATGGCACGCCGGAAAGAGGCCCAGTCCTCAGGAGACCGAGACTGGACCCAAAGTCTTCTAAACACTACCCAAGGCCTCTCAGACTCCACCCAAAATCACTCCCCTACCATCAATTTACCCTCAGATCTCTTCCTAGCCTCTCAGTCTATTCACCCGAGACCCTTAGGCACACACCCGACCCTCAGGCACATCATCTCAGTACATTACAGACACTCCCCTTATAGTATAGATCAGCCCTTGGGCAGTAGTATAAATAGTGTATGCAACCTGAGAGAAACCTTACTTGATTCTCTTAGGTTTCTCCCTGGTCAGGTGTGTAGTAGTTTACTAGTCTGTGAATGATACTTAGGTTTCTCCCCAGTCAGTTTATTGCTGCGATGCAGTACACTTTAGATGCCCTAACAGAAGAATCAAGTCTTTAGAAGGACCAGTTTTTGGACAGCAGACAATTTGCACCACATGTCACACCACTCTCTCCTCCAAAAAACCCCTCCTCCCCCATAATGTCCCAAGAACCGCAACAGCTCACCCTTGAGGAAGCTGTTTGGGCCCTCATATCTGATATGGACATGATGAAGGCTCAGCAAGCAGCAGCAGAGCAAACCATGTCCAACAGTGTCAAGGRTCTGCAAGACTYRCTTAGAAATTTCATAGAYRYATTCRCTCGGCTGATGGCCAGCCYRGCTCCCATTCTAATACCCTCAACTGCCRAACCCCTACTACCATCCTCCCCTCCCCTCTCRGCTYRGTCCACCTCCCCCYCTCCARCTCTATCATCAAAAGCCAAGRTGTCAAYCCCACCYAACTTTGATGGCTCTYRCACCTCTGGACATGCATTCYTCAATGCATGTCAACTGTACATTAGGCTATGTCCGACTCATTTCCACTCRGACAAGCAACACATTTTGTRGGCAATCTTGTACATRAAGTCTGGCCAAGCAGCACAGTGGAAGGATGAGCTCTTCYGAGCAGAGGAAGTCTYRGGYRARTTTCCATTCAAGAACTGGGATGGSTTTGCCAACCAGTTCTGGTCAAGGTTCTTCCCTGTCAACTCTGAGGCAGATGCACTCAATGCCCTGGAGTCAATGTCTTACTTCCAAAGAGATTGGACAGTCAAGGACTACCTTGACTCCTTCAAACTCCTAATAGCTGAGTCAGGCTACAGGGACCCAAAGGTCATAGTGATGAAATTCTGAAAAGGCCTCTGACCCTCCATCCAAGATGTGGTAGCCACCATGCCAGCTGGCCAACCTTTGGACTCAGATGTGAGTGGATGGTACCAAGCAGCTCAATGAGTAGACCAATCTCGGATGGCCAATGAGGCTTTCCAAGCAAACTCCCAACTGCCACCCCCACCCACAAAATTCTCAGGTGGACTCCTCCACTTCCCTACCGCTCCGTCATCCTTCCAAGCCCCAACCCGAAATTCCTCAGCCATGCCTCCTCCATTTTCCAAACCCCTTGCCTTGGCATTCCCTATGCCTGACAATCCCATCCCCATGGACATTGACCTGAGTAGGCAAAGATCTCCCCTCCCAAAAGGACCTTGTCACCAGTGTAAGGCTCCCAATCATTAGAAGGCCAAATGCCCCCTTTGCTTTGACATTCAATACCTAGACTCGGATGAATGCAATCAAATCCTGCAACAGTGACATGCGGATATAGATGCCAAGGCATCTGAGGTTTCAACTGAAGTCTTGGATGACCTTGGAAGAGTGGCTGAAGAGGATTTTTAGAGATGCATCAGATGACTGGTGTGCCCCTGTCACAACTTGTTAATAGATTTGCTGTGCTGTCAGTAGATGAAATGCATGATGATTCAGCTGATACCCCTGCACCTAAAGACACACCCCCCCCTTCAGATATTCCAAGTGAAACTTGCATCAGACTTGCTAAATGTTGCTGCCCTAAGTGGGAAAAATGGATCCCGTCTCATCCAGTCATCAGTTCACTAGAGACACACCCAAGGTTGCTTCAACTGAAGATCAAGTTAGAAACCACAGACTCGGCCAAAAGTATGTCTGTGCAAGCCCTCATAGACTCAGGTGCAACTGGTTCCTTTATCAGCTGAGAGTTTGTCCAGAAACACCACCTCTCCACCTGAGAGCAGACTGCATTGTGACAGCCAACTAGGCAGGGGGGGACCTAAGTAATATTGACCACATAAAGACTACCTACATGTCAGGGGACCCTCCTCCCCTCCTGGTTCCTAGGGGGTACACTGAGGACTTCCTATGTCTCCTAGGACCTTCCTAGTAATGTACTTGGTCAGTACATCACTTCCCTTTATTTCTTATCACTTTTATGATGCTAGACATCACTTCCCTTTATTTTATCTATCCCTTATCTCCTCATGTCTCTTTCACTACTCCTTCCTTCCCTACTTGCCTATATCCTCCTTTTATTCTATTTCCTGCATTCCAGGACCTTCTTACTTCACTTTCCCTGTCCTGGAATGACACCACTTTGCTTTTATTTGTTTGTACATGATTTGTAAGCATGTAGTCAGTAGTGTCTGTAGGAGGTAGTGGGTTCCTTACCCAATTCTCTAAGGATCCCCCTACCTCAGGTATGCGTCCTGTCACCTACAGTCCTCTTAATATATACTAAGGATCCCCCTACCTCAGCCTGAGAGCCTTGAGTGCCCAGGGTGGGCAGGTTGCCCTTACACTACATACCTAGGCAGGGGGGAACCTAAGAGAATCAAGTGAGGTCCCCTGTCACATGCTGGTTCACACTTGCGTGATAAGCGCACACACACATGCTTGCACATTCCCAGGACAAGGACTTCTTTTCTATTTACTTCCCATCGCTCCCTTTTGCGTTTCATGTGTTTGCGCGCCCATTTCATTATTTAGCTTCCCATCATTCCCAGGTGCCTCCCACTCGTGTCTTAGTAAGTTTATTCCTTTTGCAAATATCCCTGTTGTTTGTACATAGCATCATTGCTCCCCACCCACCTTCCTCTTCTCCATTCCCTTATTGTTATTATTTCAAATTAACTACAGTATATAATCGTAGCACCCACACATTTGTATTCTTTAGTTAGAAAATTGACTTAGCTTCCTTCTTCTTTGCTCTCGTCTCTCTCCCTTGTCCAGTGCAACTCCGCTTGACTGGTGCTCATGTTCCGTTGCACTCTCTCCCATGCTTTGTCAAGGAAAACATTGCATGCACATGTGCTCCATTGCCTGTCACCAAATCAAGGACCGCAATCCAAGGAGGGCACAGCACATAAGCTGAAGCCAACCTTGACTCCCCCCCACATTCTCTCGCTCCTGTCTTCCATTTCCCAGTCTTAACAGTATTTTCTAACTAAAACTCCTTGTTCATGTTTTTGCTTCCCTTGACATTTTTGTGTTTTATCTTCACTCATGTCTTTCATATGTACTGTGTCACACACCAAGGCTACTGCTCAGCGCTCCCAACACACAGAGGTATGCCAACAGCATTATGCTTCTCCTGGCCCTGTAGCCTTTGGCTCCTTGGTCCCTCGTTTCAAGGCTTCTCAAGAAAACACTTCACCTGATGCCCAACATGATCTGCCTTCAGTTGACGGCAGGTCAGAGCATTAGTATGCAGGCAATGGTGAGGATGAGTTTTGTGAGGCTCCAGAGTTTGCGGAGGGCACCACATATGGAGGTGGTGCTCCTGGCGGTGATCTGGGTGATGACCCAAATGGCAACGACCCTGAAGGGGGTGATCCAGATGGCAATGATCCCAATGGGGACAATCCTGACAATCCTTGTGCAAATGCCCCTGGTGGCGCAATGCCGTATGAACATTGTTTTCTTGATGTTATGGACAATCTCATGCATAGCATTCAGGCTCAGGCGTGCATGCAATCGCAGCCTCCCCATGCTCCTGCAGCACGTCCCAAGCACATTCAGGCTAAAGCACCCAAACAGTTTGATGGGACAAAGCCTCACAAACTTCTCAAATTTGTTTTCCAATGTCATTTGTATTTCAGTACAAATTACTATCAGTTCACTTCTGAGTGTACCAAAGTTTCTTTTGCACTTTCTTACCTCTCCGGTTCAGCCCACCAGTGGTTTTGCACCCTGATGGAAACTGAAATGGATTGGGACATTCTTCCTTGGTTGCATAGCTTTGATTTGTTTGCTCAGGAGCTTGAGAACAATTTCGGGTCATTGGATCCCATTTCGGAGGCAGCTGAAGATATCGAAAATCTTACCATGGCTACCAACACTCAAATCTCCAAATACAACATCGATTTTGCATACCTTGCTGCAGTTTTGCACTGGCCCAATTTGGTGTTGTGCCATCGCTATTACCGTGGACTTCCTGACTGTATCCAGGATGCAATTTGTATGCTCTCTACAGGCAAACCTTCCACCAATCCTGCCATGCACCTTGCGGCCATGCAAATTGACAATCACTACTGGGAGCACCAGTGCAAACACAAACGTGCAAGCAACTGGTCCGAACAGCCTTCTATGCAGAAGCCTGACAGAAATCAATCTCAGGGTAAGGGGAAGAAAACTGATTCTTCTCAACCCTCAAAATCAAATTCATCTGGCAGTAACAATAAGCAGCCTGCCAAGACCTCCACACCCAATTCGTCATCATCTGCTTCGCGTCCGCTTCCACTGGGCGTTGCAGATAAACTTGGTCGTGATGGTCACCTCAAGCCCGAGGAACGACAATGCTGCATCAACAATAATCTCTGCGCATTCTGCAGAGGAAATCACGCACTCGCAGACTGCAATAAGTGCTCCAATCATGGCAACGCATCGGGCTCGTCCGCACCCGTGAATTCCTCCTCATCATTGCACCCCAAGGCTCGCAAGGCTAAGGCTGCACCTGCCACCAATGCTGACGCACCTACTACCTCAAGCAGCCCTACTGACTCGAAAAAATAGTGCGCAGTCCTCAGGACTCTGCACAGGCTGAGGATTGTGTTGAGCCCATCTGTGCTCCCAAGTTTTGTAGGCTCAACATGTCCACTCTTTCTGATCCTTCTGCTTTACATGTTCCTATTTCTTTCACTTTTCCTTTTCCTTCCATTGCTTCTATCGCTTCCGATTCTATTGAACCTCCTTCCACTTCTGACACCAAAATTGATGTTTCTGCACTTGTAGATAGTGGTTCTACTCATTACTTCATTGACTTGTCGCTTGTGCATTGTCATAGTATTCCTACATTTCCCATTCCGCCCATTGAGTTGCGCTTATTCAACGGTTCATCCAATTCTTTTATTTCTGAGATTGTGGAGTTACCTATTTGTTTCCTGACTAGCAAATGCATTTCTCTCGACTTTATGTCACCAGGTTGGATCCTTCGTCTGCGATGGTCTTAGGTCACAATTGGCTCACCTGCTGCAATCCGTTGATTGACTGGGTTTTGGGCACAATATCTTTCCGGACCTTGCATTTGTCTGATTCCTCTGACCCCTTTCTTCCTGCACATGCTTCTTCTATTTGTGCTGTTCTGCCAGCAACCGCTTTGCACCCCGCCACCAACAATTCTAAACCAGAGATTTGTATTATCAATGCCACCACGTTGCGACTCCCTGGCTCCTCGCACTTTGCTCTTTCCCTGCGTGCATCGGTCTCCACTACTGCTGCCGCTTCCTCCACTGAACCTGCTGACCTCGCCTCTATCCCCAACAAATACCATGACTATGCAGACGTCTTCAGCAAGTCTCGTGCTGAGACGCTTCCACCGCACCGGCCATATGACCTCAAGATTGAACTTGAGGAGGGCACTGTAAGGGCGACCTGGTGGTCTGCCCAATGGGCCCGAGGCCACTGAGGGTCAGACTAGAGCAGGGGGATCCTTAGAATATATTAAGAAGGAGAATAATGACTACTACACACCTAGAGCAGGGGGATCCTTAGAGAAATGGGTAAGGAACCCCCAAGCTCAACTACRAACTGACTACAGTGTGACGAGGGTGGGAAGATGTAGTCAAGGGTGAGAAAAGGAGTAACAAAATAGGAAGGAAGTAATGAACAACTACCAAACCTGGCTACAAGCCTAACACNGGGTGGGAAGATGTAGTCAAGGGTGAGAAAAGGAGTAACAAAATAGGAAGGAAGTAATGAACAACTACCAAACCTGGCTACAAGCCTAACACATGTAACTACAATGGTAGCTAGCCATGTAAGGCTGTAAGAAGTGATGAAGGAAGGGTATCTAAAAGGAAAGGAGATGCCCCAGAGGGGAAGGGAGTGCAGGGAAACAGAAATAAAGGGAATGTGAATAAAAGAAGGGAAGGACAGTGGAAGGAAGAGAGAAAATACTAGGAAGGACAAGGTGTCTCCTTACCAAGGCCTGAGGCGAGTGAGAGGTGTCCTAGGAGTGTTCTAGAATACCAGGGAAGGCTGCTGGAGCTGCCAAGGTGGTGGCGAAATGACAGGGAGATGAGGGGGAAAGGTGTCCCCTGACAGGCACCGCTCCACCTGTCGGCACGATTTATTTGTTGTCACAGATGGAGTTGGCCATGCTTCGCGAATTCATCAATGAGAATCTGTCTACTGGTTTTATCCGTCAATCCACCTTGCCTCACAGTGCTCCTGTTCTTTTTGTCAAGAAGAAGGATGGTTCTCTACGACTTTGTGTGGACTTTTGCGGTCTCAACCACATAACCAAGAAAGACCGCTACCCACTTCCACTCATCTCCAACCTCTTAGATTCTCCCCGCAAGGCCAGCATCTATACGAAGATTGACTTGCAACACGTGTACCACCTTGTGCGCATTGTGGAGGGCGACGAGTGGAAAACCGCATTTTGCACCCACTATGGTTCTTTCGAGTGGTGTGTTATGCCCTTTGGTCTTACTAATGCTCCTGCTGTTTTCCAGCACTTCATGAACGATGTCTTCAAAGACTTACTTGATGTGTGCATAACGGTTTACTTGGATGATATTCTAATCTACTCCAATAACCCAGATGAGCATCGCAAGCATGTTCGCAAAGTGCTCAAGTGTCTCCGCACCCATGGCCTTTACACCAAGGTGGAGAAATGCAAGTTCCACTCCGATACAGTGGAATATCTTGGTTATATTCTTTCACCTCAGGGTCTCAAGATGTCCGATGATAAAGTCAAGATTATTCAGGACTGGCCCAAGCCGAAGAAGGTAAAAGACATTCAGTCATTTTTAGGTTTTGCAAATTTTTATCACCATTTTGTTTACGGATATTCTGACATTGTGGTGCCACTCACGCGCTTAACACGCAAGGATGTGTGGTGGCATTTTGGCAACGAGGTGCGCTCTGCGTTTGAGTTGCTCAAAGCCACATTCACTACCGCACCTTATCTTACTCACTGGATTCCTGATATGCAGATAATCATTGAAACTGACACTTCCAACTATGTGCTTGCCGCTATTCTTTCAATTATTGCTCCTGACAGTGAAGTACATCCTGTTGCCTTTCATTCGCGCACTTTCACTTCTTCCAAGTCAAACTACAACACTCACGACAAGGAACTGCTCGCAATTTTTGAAGCATTCCGCATCTGGCGCCATTACCTTGAAGGTGCCGCGCTCCCCATCGACGTTGTCACGGACCACAAGAATCTCAAGTATTTTTGTACAATGAAGGTGTTGATGCACTGGCAGGCCCAATGATCTGAGTTCCTCTCTCAGTTCAATCTCATTATTTGCTTTTGCCCCGGTCACTTGGGTGCAAAGCCTGATGCACTGACTAGACAATGGGACATCTACCCTAAAGGGGGGGATAGCCATTACGCCAACATCAATCCTCATAATTTTTGCCCTAATTTCACTCATTCGCAGTTGGCCGCATCTGCGCGTGCTGATTATGCACATGTTCATCCTGATTCTTTTTGCCCTGTTATTTCTACTGACACATTCGCCACCTCCTTGCACACAACTTATCTTCTTTCTCCCACATTGCACGCGTCCGCATTAATGGACGTTTCCCTTTTGCATTCTGATATTCTCTCCTCTCTTTCTACTGACGCAATTGCTTCCGAGCACCTTTCCAAGCCCGAAGGATGTTGGTCTCTAGAGGCTGATGGCCTTCTGCGCCTTGACGGTAGGATTTATGTACCCAATGCAAAGGGGCTCCAGCTCCGTGTTCTGCAGTACCACCATGACCATCCGCTCGCTGGGCACTATGGTCAGAATAAGACCCTAGAGCTTGTGTGACGTGCATATACATGGCCAGGCATCTGCGACTTTGTCAAAGACTACTGTAAGAGCTGCATTACGTGCATGCGATCCAAACCTCAGTGCCACCATCCTTACGGTTTGCTCAAGCAACTCCCCATTCCCTCACATCCTTGGGATTCCATTTCCATGGATTTCATCGAGAAACTCCCCAATTCCTCTGGCTATGACACCAACCTGGTTGTCGTAGATTGCCTCTCTAAACAGTCTATCTTCATTCCCACTCATGATACCATCACATCCGCCGAACTCGCAAAGCTCTTTGTCATTCACATCTTCTCAAAGCATGGTGTTCCTTCGCACATCACTTCTGATCGAGGCTCTGAATTCGTATCACACTTCTTCTGGTCGCTTGGCAACATGCTCAATATGCAATTACATTTCACCTCTGGTTACCACCCTGAAGGCGATGGTCAAATGGAGCAAACTAACCAAACGCTCGAGCAGTACCTCCGCATCTACAGTGGCATCCAAATGTATTGCACCATCACGTGACCTGATCTCATAATCTCGCCCTTCCCCTTCACACGAAACACAAGGTGAAACAAATAGTGTAGTTTGGTACTCTAGGACACAGGGAATCAYCGTGGTAGTGATACTTCATTGTATAGTGTACTCTTGAAACACAATTGATGTTTTATTGCCACACCCATGGTGCATTTCTTTTGGACACATGAGTTTATTCACCTTTGAGGCTATATAGACCAAGTAGAAGTGCTCGTATTCCCTAGTTTGCACATCATCCAGTCTTACTACCCTATGGTCTACACTTCCCCCTCGAAAGTTGCACGCATTGTTGAACTCTGCTCTTCTGGGATGACCCAGAGGGAGATTGGATCCCGATTTGACATCCATCACACCACTGTGGGCCGTATACTTGACAGATACTCYGAATCTGAAGATCCATATTATGTCAGACCCAAATCTGGTCGCCCTCGAAAGCTTGATGAACGCCAAGTCCGGGTTGGGGCCCGATTGCTTGCCCGAATGGAGGTTTCCACAGCAGCRGAATTAGCTAAAACCACTTTCCTGGGTGTGTCTCGCCAAACAGTTGCACATTCCCTAAAGGAGAAGGGATTAATTTGCCGGGTCCAGAGGGCTCGTCCCTACATATCTCCGATCAATCAAAAGAAGCGACTCGCATGGGCACGCCAGCATGTTGATTGGACCATTGAAGACTGGAAAGAGGTAATTTTCTCAGATGAGTCAAAATTCCTCCTTTTCAAGTCTGATGGCCACCAATATGCTTGGATGAAGCCTGGACAGGCCCTGGACCCTCGATTTACCAAAAAGAACATCAAACATGGGGGTGGGAATATGATGGTGTGGGGGTGCATTACTAGTCGGGGAGTAGGGAGATTACATCAGATCTCAGGGATCATGTGTGGTCCGGATTATGTCAAAATCCTTAATGAGTCATATCTAGGGACTCTGAAGGATCTTAATTTGAGGGCTGTGGGTCGAAGYGCACCGATTTTCCAACAGGATAATGATCCRAAACACCGGTCCAAGGTGGCTGAAGACTTTTTCAAGAAGAAAAGAATTCGCCGCTTGGACTGGCCAGCCTCAAGCCCCGATTTGAACATTATAGAGCATATCTGGGACCAATTGGATCGACTTTTACGTGCTCGTACTGTCCTCCCTTGCAACCGGGAGGAGATGTGGACTGCTCTTCAGGAGGAATGGGAGGGTATATCTCAGGAGTCATTGGATACTCTTTTCGAGAGTATGCCTCATCGTGTTCAGGCAGTAATTAAAGCCAGGGGTGGAAATACCAAGTACTAACTTGTTTTGGGGTGAATGCTTTTGTTTTCGTCTCGCAATACCCTGATCTTATCCCTTGATAGGTGATGTCCAAAAGTATTGCACCACCCTGTTTGCGCTCTTCATCAATTTATGCTTTCATTTCTCCTTGTAGTGCCATTATGTTACTTTGTATAGATTACATGTATGATAGGCTTTCTGTGAAAGTACTTTACAAATGAAATGATCTCAATCTCGAAGAACTAGAGAGATTTGTTTGTTTGGTCATGTGATAGTGCAATATATTTGGATGCCACTGTATTGCAATTATCAACAAGACAATTGGGCAAGTCTCCTCCCACTCACGGAGTTTGTGTATAACAATGCGTCTAGCGTGACCACCGGTATCTCTCCATTTTTTGCCAACAAGGGTTATCACCCTAACCTCACAGTGCACCCGGAGCACGACTTGGTCTCTGCGCATGCATGCAACTTCGCTGTAGATCTTGATGAACTTCACAGTGTACTCAAATCTGAAATTGCACGCACTCAACAGTGTTACCAGTCAGCCGCGGATTCGCACCACCTTCCTGCTCCCAACTTCAAGGTTGGCGACAAGGTATTTGTTAAGGTGCAATTCTTCTGGACAACACGACCTTCGAAGAAACTGTCAGAGAAGTATCTCGGACCTTATGAGATCATCACGCAGCCTGGCTCGCACTCATTTACTCTCCATCTTCCAGAATCCATGCATGCAGTTCACCCAGTCTTCCACATCTCCATGCTTGAACCAACAACCCCCAATTCCATCCCTGATCGCATTGAACTGCTGCCCACGCTGGTCGTCATCAATGGCAAACCCAAATATGAAGTCGCTTGCATTGTCGACTCCAAAATCGATCGCTGCTGTGCATGCAAACTACTTTACAAAGTTATGTGGCGTGGTTATGAAGGAACAGACAAAGAATCTAGTTGGTTATTAGCAACGGAGATGGGTAATGCCGCAGATTTGGTCGCGGATTTCCATTCTGCATATCTAGCTAAGCCTGGACCACTTTCCTCTCTTTGAATTCTATTTTTAAATGGGCACTTTCCTCTTTGCATTATTCTTCTAATTTTATCTATTCTCTCATTCCAAAATTATTCGCGCGCATTGCGCGTAGCACATTCATTCAAAACAAAAAAAAGTACAAAACATTGCTAACATCGTAAAATACATTGTAGATAAAGGCTGATGAGGAGCACACCGCTCATGATC
>JAECYV010000087.1:15544-28369 GCA_023014305.1 Lepiota subincarnata
GGCGCCCGCGGGCCGGAGGGAGCAGGCGTGCGCACCTAAGGGGGGGCTGGGGCCAGAGGGGCAGGGGCCGGGACAGGAGCGGGGAGGGGGGGACCACTTACCTCAGTGGTTCCGCGGAACAGGCATGTGGCATCCACATGGGGGAGAACAGGAGCAGCAAATTCCCTGGCCAAGCCAAGGAAGTGCCCGCAGAGGGTGGCCTTGCTGCCCTGGGGTGGGCAGAAAGAATACTGAGACCAGTCAGAGCGGAGGACCGCCTCATAGAGGGGACCCACTGCGGCAGAGACCTCACTAGCTAGACTGCCGGTGGGGGGTTTGAACTCGATGATGTGGGTCAAGCGATCCGCAACAGCAAAGAGGTCGGTAATGCACCAGCCAGCCTGTGCCACCAAGTCACCAGGGGGAAACCCAGGACTGGAGGGGGACAGGGGCCAGTGGGCGAGGGAGAGAGAGCTGCAACAGCCTTGGGGGACTAGCAGGTGGACGGGTCATACGGAACGCTGTGGAGCTCAGAGAGAGCTCGGTTTTGGTCGTTGGAGAGGCGAGCCCTCTTGAGGATGAGGGACGCGACAGCAGCGTCGACAGAGTCAACAGGGGGGGAAGGGGTGGGGGCACGTGTAACGTCAAGCAGCTTACCGGGGGAGTGGTCAGAAGCTATCCAGGCAGTGGGTTTCTTAGGCATCGGGAAGAGGTTTGGAGAGGCTTAGAACACTTCTATTCGCAATATACCAGCCAGAAAGTGACTCTGAAGAATCACTGGTGGTGGTAAGAGAACAAGAATGGATGGACAATTTCCCCTTCAAGCAATGGGTTGATGGGGTATGTGAATCACATGCCCAACTGTCTAGGTCTACTGAGCAACTGAGTGATGCATCAATCTGCAACCACTTCCATGCCACAATAAGTGAGGAACTGCACATTTGCTATGACTAAATCTGGCTTTCAGAGAACCTTGACCTGATTACCAACCTCAATGACTAGGTCTGTCACATAGTCCCCATTGCTAAGAATGTTGAGAATGAATGTTGTCTTTGTGGCAGTGCCTGGATCAGAGCCATGTCTTCTGGCTACCAGGCATCAGTGAATCAAAGTGCTCAGCATCCTAACTATCCTTATAACACACATCCTTTTTCCTCATCCACTCCTACATATAACTGCCCCCCTCAGATACCTCCCTACCTGCCAAGCTCTCACATCAGTGCAAATCCCATCAATGTCTTTCTGAAACTTTCTTGCCTTTCTTCATTCTCTTTCTTCCCTCCTGCATATCCCTATACCTCCTTTACCACACTCTATGACCATTTACCACTGCATATCCACTGTTATCAGAATATACACTAGAAGCATCAGAAGGATTATAATTAGATACATATCAGAAGTTGATATCAGAAGGACCTTATCTATGACTCAGTATGACTTGTTTGGACTTTATTTTTATTTTTATTTTTTTAATCAACATCTATTAAGGAACATGGTGTGCAATAGCAGTCCACAGCAGTACAGTACAGGATTATACTACACTACTACTACACCATTGAACAAATTAATGAATGAGCTGATACTAAGGCCCCCTTTAGGGAGCCTTTCTATGAAAGAGCATGGCATGGTTATGACAGCTGTAAAGACAAAGGGTTAGGCCAGGAATGGAGAGGGAAGGGTCAGAGGTGACTCAGAAAAAGAAGAGAGAAGGCCCTAAAGGGCAAGCCCAGAGGCAGGGAGAAAGAGAGAAGAGAGGGAGAGAAGGAATGGGAGAGGTAGGTGAACAGAGAGGTAGACCCCAAGCAGGGAGGGAGAAAGGCTAGGTGGCCTTGTCTTTTGTATAGTGGGCCTTGACCCACTTGGACTGAAAGTGGTGGTGCCAGAAGGGGCACCTGTGGTCATTGGCAGCATGGGACTTGCTGCAGTTAATGCATTTGCTGATGTGGGGGCAGGGGGTGCTGGTGGGGGTGGGGGAAAGAGAATAGGGCAGGGCTTTTGGATTACCCTTGCAGCATCCAGCGACATCGTGGTGGAGATGACTTGTTTGGACTCATGGCTTATACATATACACCTTATGTACATCTTATGTTACCTGAGCCTGTCTATCTATAGTATTAGACACAGCCACCAATAGTAGTATATAAGGAGTAGTACAATCCCTTGTATCTCTAGCTTAGTATTATACACTGTTCCTTGAACCTACTTAGATCTGATATCTAAGTACCTTCATATGCCAACTGTGAGATACATATATTGCTAGTCTTGGACCAAGTCTGTATAGATATCCTCATGAACTTTGTACAGCTCACTATGGATCCCTAACCTGGATAATATTCCCTGGCTGCCTATGCTCACGGAAAGCACACAACACTTTTTTGTGAATCACAAAGGCTGCTTTTACTGCTGCTCACTTTATGTGGACTATATCTCCTCCTCCTACAATATGCAGAAGAACATTTGTACAGAGAACTGGATATGTCCCAAGTCCAAAGCAGAACTGGCTGATCTCCATCACCAGTGGTTTGCTCAATGCTCAAATTGCATCATGGCTGCCTCCATCCTGGAGGAACCTCCATTGTCACATCCATTGAAGAACTTCATGTGGAGTTTGACTCCATTTAATCCAATATCCTTGACAATTCTGTCAATACCCCTACAGACACTTATGGTGGGACATACACAGTTGAATTTGAATATCATTCTCTTTCCCCAGTCCCTGTGTGGACCCCTTACAATACTATTTTTGCTGGCATGGTCATGTATGATGATGAGTACATTCCCCCTCTGAAATTCTCACCTGCTCTGGCCCTGCCTTGTAGAGGGCCCTTCCTCCCCATCTGTGCATGCCTTTGCCCTTATTGATCATGGCTGTCCTACAGTTCTGATTTCAAAGACTTTATCTGATGATCTCCACCTCCATTGTTTCCTGCTACAGTTTCCTATCTTGTTAGGAGGTGTAGGAGACAGAATCCTCTCTTGTATCAATTACATTAAACTGCATATTCATTTGACTGATAAATTATGGACTGCCTGCACAACATAAGCCCTCATTGTGAAAACTTTTTTCTCACCCTTACCATGTGGTGCCTCAGCCAGAAAATCAGTATGGCTGCCTCAATGTCACAAAAAGGAGTTAGAAATAGCACTTTATCCTCTTTCTTCCCTAATGTAAACATCACAACTGACATGGCTGGTAAACCCATAACCACAAACACATCAGACAGTAGCACTAAGAGCCCCAATGGGACTAGAACAGCATCACACATAACCATGAGGTCCACCAGCCAATCCACTACCCCAAAGACAACCTCACAGGCTGAAGCTATGGACAGTAACAGGGAAGCAGGTCCAACATCAGAAACCAAGGAGTTTCTAAACAGCTGCAACTGGCTCATTCACAAGGGGCTCCTCACAAAGAATGATGCCTACCCCTCGCAAGTACTTTTAGTGAGCATTCTCATTAACTTCACAAGCCCATCAGCATACACAGCAGCAGACATCAAGAAGGGAGCGAAGGCAGTAGGCATCCTACTGTCAGGGTACCTAGAAGCAGGCTGCATCACGACAGCCAACTAGGCAGGAAAGGACCTAAGTAATATTGACAATATGAAGACTACCTACATACCTAGGCAGGAGGGGATCTAAGAGAATTGAGTAAGGTTTCTCCAAGCCCCTGTTACACTACTTATACTACCACTAAGCTAAGAGACTGTATTCATAACTAAAGCAGACTAGTGTGATGCACTCAGAGAAGGCAGGAGATGTTGTGGTAGAGTCAGGTCAGGGATGGGAGTCAAGGAAAGTTGTTGGGATGACAAAAGTATGAGTCTGGAGTAGGAAGGTGTATTCAATGAAGGAGGGAGAGTCAGAAGAGTCAAAGGGGGGGGGTGCTGAGGTTGTGGGAAAGTACACCGAGGTTGTGGGAACAGATGCCAAAGGTGTGGGAATAAACTCTGGAGGTGTGGGACAGGATTCCAGAGCAGTAAGGGAATGCCAAAGTGAGGGGTTGATACCAAAAAAAGGCTGAAGGCCGATGTCCAGTGTTTTGGCTGACATTTTGGCCAATGTTTTGCTGGTACCAGTGGGCACTTAATCGGCATTCTCTCAGTGTTCTGTCCAGGAAGGTCTGGAGGCAGTCCAGACATGTTTGCCAACTGACCGGTGCATTTACTGATGATTAACCAGTGCTGATGCCAGTACCAGCAGGCACTTAATTGGTATTCTCTCAGCATTCTCTTGGAGAGGTAAGGGGAGTCTTGGAGTTCCCCTTACAACTGGCAATGACTTTAATGGTGGGGGTAGGGGAGGTGCAGAATGCCCCAGTGATCCAGATGGCCACACATCATTGGGTGGTCCTGAGGGGTTTTAGGAGATATCCAATGTGGGTGGCATTGTAGAACCAAAGGGAGGAGCCATAGGTCATGAGGGGGACAATGCAGGCACAGTAAAGGAGGCAGCAATTGGCTGGGGAGAGGCTGTGGAAGGAGTTTCCCAGCATAGTCATAGCCCAGACAGTGGTGAGAATCTGGGTGGAATAGAAGCGAACATGCTCCTGGAAGGTGAGTTTGTGATCAAAAAAGAAACCCAGGCAGACCTTCCTTTCTTGTCAACTGCCATCTGCCCTGCTGCACAGCCACAACAAGCTTTCTCCTCGTCGACTCACACAGCGCCCAGATCGCACTTGATTACTCAAGATGTTGCCTATTTTGATGGACTATGTCCTCATCTTCCCGACCCTCAGCGGGTAGGGGCGGATCGCGTCCGGATCGGCCGCCAGCTCCGCCTTCCTCCCGAGCTTCCCAGCAGGCTCCTAGTCCCGCCCTTTTGTACTCGGACACTCCGCGTCCAGCCCCCCCCCTCTGGGTCCAACCCCCAGCTCTCTCCAGCCACTGCTCCATCTTTTCNCCAAAGGTGTGGGAATAAACTCCAAAGGTGTGGGACAGGATTCCAGAGCAGTAGGTAAATGTCGAGGTGAAGGGTTGGTACTAGGGAAAGGCTGAAAGCCAATGTCCAATGTTTTGGCTGATGTTTTGGCCAACATTTTGCTGGTACTGGTGGGCACTTAATTGGTGTTCTTTTGGTGTTCTCTTGGGAAGGTGAGGAGAGTTTCAGAGTTCCCCTTACACCTACTGAGAAGAAGCACAGAACTGGAAGTGTTGGAGACAGAGGTGGTGGTAGAGGACAGAAGTGAAGTGGGGCATGTAACAGCAATAATGGGCAACCTTAAGGATGAACTCCTTAAAGCTGTCAAAAAAGCATGGCAGGAGGCTGAGAACAGAATCCAAGATAGGGTGGATTATTCCATAAAAACCCTGGAAGACTTAGCAAAAGGGGTTGAAAAAGTGGCTGGGAACCTGACTACAGGGAACACAACATACAGAAACACAGCAGCACCACACTGGAGTGACTCAGACTTTCCACTACTGGGTTCCCAAGATGCAGTTGCACCCACCAATTGCACCAAACCAGTACTAGCACCATCCTCATTCTAGGGGGCATGAGTTGATGAAGCAATAGAGAGGAAGTGCCAGTAGATCAGGGCCAGATAACTGGTCCTCAACCTAGATGCAAATCATCTACTGGCCAACACCAGCAATATAGAGAAAAGGGATGAGCTGAAGAGAGCTCTCAAGGCAGTCAGAGCTTTGGAGGGAGCAAACATTATTGCAGTCAAAAAAATGAGAAGAGGAGGTATTCTTATAGAACTCAACTCAGAAGAGATAGGTGGGTGACTGGCTTAGACAGTCCAACAACTCCAAAACCTTCAGGAAAGAGATCAATGTTGATATCAACTTCACTAGGAGGACCAGAAACATTGTTGCAAAGTTCATTCTCTGCAAGTTCAACCCAGAAGATAGAGATTACATTACTGACCTCAAGGCAGAAAACTGTTGGGACAACTCTGTCTTTGTCAAAGCCAGATAGATCAAGGCAATTGACAGGTGTGCCTCTCACCAGAGAGTAGCACATCTACTGATCATGCTAGTGGAAGGGGAGGAGGCAGAATGGTTACACTTAGAAAGAGAAGCATCAATACAGTGACGTCCAAATGTATTGCACCATCACGTGACCTGATCCCATAATCTCGCCCTTCCCCTTCACACGAAACACAAGGTGAAACAAATAGTGTAGTTTGGTACTCTAGGACACAGGGAATCATCGTGGTAGTGATACTTCATTGTATAGTGTACTCTTGAAACACAATTGATGTTTTATTGCCACACCCATAGTGCATTTCTTTTGGACACATGAGTTTATTCACCTTTGAGGCTATATAGACCAAGTAGAAGTGCTCGTATTCCCTAGTTTGCACATCATCCAGTCTTACTACCCTATGGTCTACACTTCCCCCTCAAAAGTTGCACGCATTGTTGAACTCTGCTCTTCTGGGATGACCCAGAGGGAGATTGGATCCCGATTTGACATCCATCACACCACTGTGGGCCGTATACTCGACAGATACTCCGAATCTGAAGATCCATATTATGTCAGACCCAAATCTGGTCGCCCTCAAAAGCTTGATGAACGCCAAGTCCGGGTTGGGGCCCGATTGCTTGCCCGAATGGAGGTTTCCACAGCAGCGGAATTAGCTAAAACCACTTTCCCAGGTGTGTCTCACCAAACAGTTGCACATTCCCTAAAGGAGAAGGGATTAATTTGCCGGGTCTGGAGGGCTCGTCCCTACATATCTCTGATCAATCAAAAGAAGCAACTTGCATGGGCACGCCAGCATGTTGATTGGACCGTTGAAGACTGGAAAGAGGTAATTTTCTCAGATGAGTCAAAATTCCTCCTTTTCAAGTCTGATGGCTGCCAATATGCTTGGATGAAGCCTGGACAGGCCCTGGACCCTCGATTTACCAAAAAGAACATCAAACATGGGGGTGGGAATATGATGGTGTGGGGGTGCATTACTAGTCGGAGAGTAAAGAGATTACATCAGATCTCAGGGATCATGTATGGTCCGGATTATGTCAAAATCCTTAATGAGTTATGACATATCTAGGGACTCTGAAGGATCTTAATTTGAGGGCTGTGGGTCGAAGTGCACCAATTTTCCAACAGGATAATGATCCGAAACACCGGTCCAAGGTGGCTGAAGACTTTTTCAAGAAGAAAAGAATTCGCCGCTTGGACTGGCCAGCCTCAAGCCCCGATTTGAACATTATAGAGCATGTCTGGGACCAATTGGATCGACTTTTACGTGCTCATACTGTCCTCCCTCGCAACYGGGAGGARATGTGRACTGCTCTTCAGGAGGAATGGGAGGGTATATCTCAGGAGTCATTGGATACTCTTTTYGAGAGTATGCCTCRTYGCGTTCAGGCAGTAATTAAAGCCAGGGGTGGAAATACCAAGTACTAACTTGTTTTGGGGTGAATGCTTTTGTTTTYGTCTCGCAATACCCTGATCTTATCCCTTGATAGGTGATGTCCAAAAGTATTGTACCATCCTGTTTGCGCTCTTCATCAATTTATGCTTTCATTTCTCCTTGTAGTGCCATTATGTTACTTTGTATAGATTACATGTATGATAGGCTTTCTGTGAAAGTACTTTACAAATGAAATGATCTCAATCTCGAAGAACTAGAGAGATTTGTTTGTTTGGTCATGTGATGGTGCAATATATTTGGATGCCACTGTATATGGGGAAGGAAAATCACAGTTGAAAGAGACCAGCGAACCCCATCTAGATGTGCTAAATGTCAATGATATGGCCACTTTGCAGCTGATTGCACACAGGAGGATGACATCTGTGGGAAATGTGCTGGCACAGGGCACAGGTCTAGAGATTGTCAAGAGGACAGGATACACTGCATCAACTGCAAAACAGATGGGCATGAGTCTTTCAGCTCCAACTGCCCAATCTACCAAGCCAAACTCATGAGTCTCAATCCAGGGGTCACAGAAACCATTGGACAGAATGAGAAGACCATATCCACTCAGGATCTATGAATAACACAGCCAACCACCCCAACCACCTACAGATCCTACAACTAAACCTCAACAAATCAGAATCTGCTCACCTTGAACTTATCAACTGAAACCTCCACAACAACTGGGACATCCTATATATACAGGAGTCCCACATCACCTGACTAGATCACATCAGAACACCCAACCAGTTTCAACCAGTATACCCAATGGCAAGGCACAAGACCAGAGTAGGAAGGATCCAGGCTGTTCCAACGACTGGGAAATGATCAACATACCTGGGACAAATGACATCACAGCAATCAGACTGCAAGGCAAGCACTGGACAGTCTCAACCTTCAATATCTACAACCCCTGTGACAACAATCAAACACAAATCAAACTAAACCAGTACATTTGTGACAACAGAGAGGAATTCAATGGAGATGAAGCCAAGCATGTTATCTGGTGTGGTGACTTCAACCGCCACCACCCACTATGGAATTGCAAAGAAGACATAGACCTCTTCCAAAGGCAAAATGAGGAAAGGGCAGATAGGTTCATTCAAATCTTGACAGAGCATGACATGGCAATGGCACTACCAAAGAACATCCCAACCATCCAAACACACAGGTCCAAATATTACACCAGGCCAGACAATGTTTTTGTCACAGAACAATTACTAACAGACTTCATAGATAGGTGCAAAGTGGATGCAACATGGAGGCCACCCTGCACAGATCATTTCCCTATTGCAACAATCCTAGGACTACCAGTGGAACAAGTCACACCCAAGTCAATTCAGAACTTCAGAATGGCAGATTGGGAACTGTAAGAGCAACCTGCCCACCCTGGGCACTCAAGGCACTCAGGCTGAGGTAGGGGGATCCTTAGAGAATTGGGTAAGGAACCCACTACCTCCTACAGACACTACTGACTACATGCTTACAAATCATGTACAAACAAATAAAAGCGAAGTGGTGTCATTCCAGGACAGGGAAAGTGAAGTAAGAAAGTCTTAGAATGCAGGAAATAGAATAACAAGAGGATATAGGCAAGTAGGGAAGGAAAGAGTAGTGAAAGAGATATGAGGAGATAAGGGATAGATAAAATAAAGGGAAGTGATGTCTAGCATCATAAAAATGGTAAGAAATAAAGAGAAGTAATGTACTGACCAAGTACATTACTGGGAAGGTCCTAGGAGATATAGGAAGTCCTCAGTGTATCCCTAGGGACTAGGAGGAGAAGGTAGGAAAGATGTACAAGGAGAAGCAGGAAAGGTAGCCTGGTGTATTGGGATGTCTCTAGGCATTTCTAGGATCCTGGGGAAGGTTGCTGGAGTAGCTGAAATGGTAGAAAAGTGATGGAAATGTGGAGGGGAGGAGGGTCCCCTGACAGGAACTCTTTAACAAGGAGCTCAAGTGTAAGCTCCTCCCACTAGGAAAAGCAGGAGGTCTTCACACAGTGGAGGAGCTGAAATTACACTTACAGCTACTGACCAAAGCTATTCAGGAGACCATTGAGGCAGCAGTTGTTAGGGCAACCTGAGGAAGCTCTAACCACCTAGTGAGCTAAAGCGAACCTGCAGGGGAATCCTAAGTATATTAAATGAGTATAAGTAGATACTACAAACTTACCTGTAGGGGAATCCTAAGAGAATAGAATGAGAAAACCCCTGGAGGCAAAAACTACCTAAGTACATGTATTACATCAGCAATAGAACTTGTAGGAGGTGTGTCCAAGGTATCTAAACACTACACAAACACAGTAAAGGCAGAGGTGAATGAAATGAATGAGGAGTAGAATAGTGAACAGATAAATGACTTGTGTAATTTAAAATGGAAAGAGTGTCCAAGGAAACTTGAAAATAGTGAATGTGGGAGTGAGGGGGATGTCTGGGGAACACTTTGACCATTCTAGATGTTCCGGAAGTTCAAGCGTTTGAAGGGAGGAAGATAGATCATGTTGGAGGGTGTGGGAGGGCCGGATAAAATTGTGGGGGCTGGGGGCGAGGTTGGGGAGATACCAGATGACTTGGAGTGTCCCCTTACAGCAGTTCCACTAGTCAAGCCAAGCCCGTATATGCAGAGATGGTAGAACTGAGAACTCGAAGGGATGAAAAAAGAGCTCAACAAGCTCAACCAGCGTTGATACTGCTGGAAGCACTTCCTGGACCACCTGGCATTCAAGAAATACAAAAAGCTCTGTAACTGCTATGCAGATGCTATCCTAGCAGCAAAGAGGGCACACTGGGAGGAATTCCTTGAGGAAGCAATGGAGAGGGAACTATGGATAGCTAACAAATTTCTCAGGAAACTAGTAGGAGATGGAGGTAGCATGAGAATTTCCGCCCTCAACACCAAAGCACTGAATGGCTCAGCTATCAAACACATGTCAAATGAGGAGAAGACAAAGATATTGGGTGAAGGGTTCTTCCCTGGCAGGCCAGCTGCTTCTACAGTACCCTTGGACTATGACTATCTGGAACCACTACAAGTTAGAAATGACATTAACGAGCAACAGATACTAACAAACATTAGAAACCTAGCCCTCTACAAAGTGCCCAGCCCTAACAGGATCCCCAACATAGTCCTCCAAAAGACAGCAGGCACTTGCATTTGAATGTAAATGGGTGTATGGTACACTTAGTTCAATGTTCAGCCCCTTTACACTTTGATTAGTGTGCAAACACTTTAAGTGTTCACCTTGCTGTTAGAAGACCCCCACAAATTCGACCCTGGAGGCATCCCCTATAGTAGCTACCACTACTAAAGGTGAAATAGTATATTGAGTTGAGGATTAAGATAGTGATTGATTTATCAGTCACTCAGTTTCACCTCAGGGAAAAATATCCATATCAGTGAACAGTGCACACAATGGGCCCTAGCACAATATCACAATAACAATGGCAATAACTATAACAATATCAATTCAATCAATAGTCATGCAATAACAGGGGTAAACCCCTCACAGGACTTCTCTTAGTTTGGAGTTCTGAGCTTATTCCCACTTACTGAAGAGTCTACAACTCAATCCAGTGTCTTTATGGGTAATAGGATCTGTCAAATTCTCTAATCTATTCAAAGTCTCTGAGTTAGAAATACAGAGTATCTCTAAGTTCTATCTGGGTGGTCTATGACCGAAGAAATCACCAGAAAATACTTATTAAATTCCCAACTAATCAATCATACAACTGATATTGGGGGGATAACCAGCACAGGTAGTTCCTTGGGCTTTCTGCCCTATTTCTGTCTGGTTATATACAACTTCAGAATTCATAAATAGATGTATTCTTACTCATCATTCTTATTGCTTGCTCATCATCATTCTTTTATCATGGTTTCAGATTAATCATTCTTGATTATCACTGTTAACCTTCATTCTGATTAATTGCTGGAATGGAACCTCCATCAAAGAATCCACAAGAAGCACTATTCTTACTCTGATCTTCTCACTCTGGTGTGGATCACCAAAGATCACTAGGGATCATTGTATTTTTGATCCTTCTCTTGATTATGTCATGTAAAGTGACTATGATGTCATTCTCTTTGTTTGTGTGTGTGAGTTTTTGTCTTTCATTTATCTTATCTGTCCTACTGGCTAAGGTCATCCCTTTTTCTGGCTAAGCTCCAGTTTACTAACTTGTTCTCTAACAACTCTGAGAAGGATCAGATACAATGCCAGAGCACTACTGTGATGTGGTCATTCATCTTTAGTCTCTCAAAGTATCAGATCATTGGTTTAGGTGTTTTAATAATCAAATAGTCTCTTTAGAGCACTCAAAAAGGTGTTCTTCTAATAGTCATTAATAGGTTCAGATGTCTTATAGGTAGTGTGTGTGCCACTGTATACCTCATTTCATATCTGAAATTGGGTAATATCTAATATTTCATATTTGTTTTATTTTCAGGCACCACATTGAGCTCAGAATGGTCACCTGCTGTGCATGACTATCCATGATCTATCCACTATAGTTGTTCTCAACTGAGAAACCATTGCTAGCTTGCTCACTTGAGTCAGTTTGGGTCATCCTGTACTTTGGACACCCTAAGCTTAGTGCATCCTGTCCCTTGGTGTGACCTGGGTCAGTTTGACAGGCTATGATGAGCCTAGAAATACCCTTTAACTAATCACAGAGTACTCAGAAACATTAAGCTTAGTGAATTTTGAGTACTATATGACTTTGTCAAGGTTTGAACACACTGTGTATGGTCAAACTGATGGTCTCAGGATAGACCTCAGTCTTCTATGAGGTTCACAGATGATTGGAAAACTGCCATAAAGAAAAGAATATATGTTTTTATGGTGTGATAAAGGTAGTTTTCATGTATAACTGACAAATTGGTGTATCAGTGTACCATGAGGGAGACAGAGTGATCTATTTGAGGCAGCCAAGTCCCTCCATGAAGGTACATGGGGAGAAGAGGCTTATCCTTCCCATCCTGGAGCATAAGGAAGTTATGCCCCTGGAAATTGAGACTCTGGGAGAATGAGTCCACCCACTGGTTAAGAGCAGACTAAGTTGTCTCCTTGCAGAGGAAGTCCAGTGATATATTACAAAATGGTGGGAATAACTCCCCCACCTGCAAGCCAGTGGCCACCTCATGGGCAGCTGTGTGAAAGGGCCATTTTGCCTTGGAGAGCATGGCCCAGATGTGGACAGAGCAGCTGGGAAAAGCCCAGAACCAGTCCATCAGGGATTCACAGATTGCTAGTACATAATGCTGACCTGAATGTGGAGAGCAGTCCAACATCTTTCTGACTGAAGCCAGGGAGTCAGTGAATAATACAATATGCTTGACTTCATGCAAGGAAGAAGCCTTGCACAGGGCCAAGCAGGTGGTGAAGAGTTCAGTCTCAGGGGCCATCATCTTGCCTCCTGCTGTGGTAGTGGACCAGTGTTCCACCCCCAGACAGCACACTCTAGCCAATA
>JAECYV010000089.1:14213-27327 GCA_023014305.1 Lepiota subincarnata
AACTGGGTTGTCAGCAGGGAGTGTGCATATCCTGAGCGTACTCCTGTAGCATATTTTTTCTAGTGTGAGCTCTATAGGCCATAGACCTGCATGCGCATCCAGTAGGTCATTTGGTGTGGAGCGCAGTCCCCCTGTGATGGCCAGTGCTGCTATTCGCTGAACCTTGCGCAGCTCCTTAAGAGCTCTCGTCACGCCATCTGCTCTCCGTCTTCCTTCCCGTTTGAGCGGGGGTTCGTACCATACCTCCAATGCATATGTCATCTTCGGTATTGCCACTCCCAGGTAGAGCCTTCGCATGAGTTTCTGGCTTATGCCCGTCGCTGGTTTGGCTAGCCTCTGAAAAAGCATCACCCATTTCGTGGCTTTGGCTATAGCCTGTTCAGTTTGTACGCGCCACCGGAGCTCTCTGTCGATGTATACTCCAAGGTATTTGTAGTGAGCCACTTCCAACACCTGTCCTCCATTGAGTAGGAGAGGTTGGGTCCGTAGTCGGCCCTGCCTCTTTCTGCTGGTGTTAGCATTGGCCTCTGTGCGAGTAAAGTGCATTATAGCCAACTTGTCGATGGCGAACTTAGAGTTGTGATCCCCTCCCCATTCGAAACCGCCCCCCTGCCTCTCCATCATGTCTTTGAGTCGCTGAGTAGTCCGTTTGAAGGAGGGTCCCACTGCTATAAAACAGGCATCATCGACATAGCCCAGTGCATCTTCACACTCTGCTTGAGCAACCTCTAGCAGGTCAGCATTGTAGATCAGATAGATGAGCATGGAGATGGGGTCCCCCTGGCCTATCCCATTGTCTATTGCGATCGGATCGGACGTGTAGTCATCAAATTTGAGGCATGTCTGGCGATCCGTCAGCAGTGTGTGTACAAAGTTCACAAATTTGGCTGGTACCCTCCTTTTTCTCATATTGTGTAGTAGCCGATCTGTGACAGCGTTCGGGAAGGCGCCTTCTACATCAAGGAATAGTACCGATGCCACATCACCCCTCCTCCAAGCACCCTTGATTCGGTCTACCAGATGATGAACCGCATCGGTAGTTGTTCTGCAGGGGCGTCCACCATAGTGGTTGTGCGGTAGTAGACCGTTGTGAGGGTGCTTCATGCGCTACCCGAGAAAACCGACATTAAAATGCAATATATGGCGCCCCGACGGATCAAGGCTGTACCCTGGAGCGCCCATGATTGGTACCCCTTCCCGGGATGAGCAGTGAGGCCGCGTCACGACTCTCGTTCATCCCGGAGATGAAACCCTATATGCTCTCTAAAAATTTTCTTTCCATATGCTTCAACTCCTCCTGTTTGACCAATTCTTCCATAGTGTACAATTTTCTTTAATCTCCAAAGGCCTCATAGCTGGAAGTAGATAGATTAGGCCCCACTTCGCCGTCGGACATCTTCACGACCGAAGGCCACTTAACGTAGACTGCATATCCCCAATATACAATACGTAGCACTATAAAATAGGTCTCTTGTATTGTAGAACAGTAGTGAACACCACCCACTCGAAATCTACTGTCTTCTCTCTATCTCTCTCTCTCTCTCTCCCTCTTTCTCTCTCTCTGCTCTGCGTATTCCCTGGCAATTGCCCTCGGTTTCGAACCTAGTAGCTGTTGGACTCAGCTACGCTCGCACCCCTCACACCCATCTTTGTTTTTCGTATAGAGAGTTGTACTTCTCTTCAACTGGAGCCCACCGCGAGGGGCTTCAAAACTGACACATATTGCCAGGATTACGCGAAATCTTGCCCAAGAACTCGCTATCGTCCTACATGACCCAAGCAACCCATCAGCAGACTCCTTAGCCACGGTTGAGGAGCTTCTCTCATTTGCACGAGACTCTGACATATCCGCAGAATTATCACTACACTGGGACGGATCTGAACCAATGTCCGACATAGGCCACGACAATAACCTACCACAAAATCCCCTTCCAATCCCACCGCCAAACCCTCCACAAATTGTGCCAAACCCTCCCGCATATCATGCCCAACATTTCCAAGTGCCCGGAAACCAGCCAGCACCAGGATTCCAGCCGGCGCACTTCAATCCAGGACACCCCGGTAACCCTCACCCATATCCTGCCCATCACCACCCTCAGCCCCGACACATGCCATCGCGTTATGACAGGAACACGCCCAAGTTCGATGGACACCCCAGGTCACTCCGAAGGTTTTTCGAAGAAATCGAAATGTTAGGACGAGAGTGTGCGCTCACTCCAAGAGACCAAATAGCCCATACGCTCCGATATCTTGAAGGGCCCGAATACGATATCTGGACCGGCCGGCCTTCTTCTTTGGGAATCGACTGGGTGCTATTCAAAAATGACATCCTGTCAATGTACCCTGGTGCGGAGGATGACAGACGGTATAATGTGACGGACCTGGAGTTGTTCATCGAGAAGCACGCTGCTAGGCCCATGAGGGACAGACTCCAATTTGGGGAATACTACAGGGAATTTGTGACGCGAGCCGACTGGCTTCTAGATAGGGGACTCATTTCACAATGCGAACGAAACAAGCTATTTATTAGCAGATTCCACATTGACTTTCGACAACAGCTACGCACCCAGCTCCGCATACAAGATCCGCGCCACCCGATTGATGACCCATGGGACATCAACGAGGTAGAGGAGGCCGCCCGGTTTTTGCTATATAGCTCTGGGTCGGGAAATAACGCAAATATATCCCCACCACCTCCACCTATCCTCAGCACGCCAGCCATGACCCCGTATAGTGTCCCATCTCCACGCGAGACATTCGACCTGTCCTCAATTGAACAGATACTCACCTCAGATGCCTTTATTAACCAGCTTGCAGTACGACTCGGGGGATCCGGCCAAAGTATGCCACAAGCTGTAAGGGGACACCCCAAGTCCTCTGGTGCCTCCCCAACCTCGCCCCCAGCCCCCACAATTTTATCCGGTCCTTCCACACCCTCCAGCATGATCTACCTTCCTCCCTTCAAACACTTGAACTTCTGGAACATCTAGAACGGTCAAAGCGTTCCCCAGACATCCCCTTCACTCCCCCATTCACTGTTTTCGAGTTTCCTTTAACACTCTTTCCATTTTAAATTACACAAGTCATTTATCCGTTCACTATTCTACTCCTCATTCGTTTCATTCACCTCTGCCTTTGCTGTGTTTGTGTAGTGCTTAGATACTTCGGATAAACCTCCTACAAGTTCTATTGCTGATGTAATACAGGTACTTAGGTAGTTTTCGCCTCCAGGGGTTTCTTCATCCTATTCTCTTAGGATTCCCCTGCAGGTATGTTTGTAGTATCTACTTACACTCATTTAATATACTTAGGATTCCCCTGCAGGTTTGCTTCAGCTCACCAGGTGGTCAGAGCTTCCTCAGGTCGCCCTAACACAAGCCCCATACCAATCCCCTCCCCAACAAAACTCGCCACAACGGCCGGCCTGGCCATGTGGTTTCTGCTCCAGCCCAGACCACGCCTTTAGGCGTTGCCAAGGTTTGGATGACTACATACGACGGGGCCTCTGCAACAGAGATGCCTCTAACCGCATTTGTTTGCCCGATGGCGCTACAGTCACCCAGCAGACTGCCCCAGGGCGAAATATGATGGAACGAATCGACAACTGGCATAAAACACGTCAGCCAGTACCAATACACGCCCAGGCCAACTTACTACAAGTCCCCACATCCCCAAGGATGAATGACATGGCTCCCTGCCCTGCTACATCCATGCCCCTATCAACTATGACAGCCATGTATGACGAAGCCGAGATCCTGTGGCTAGAGGCTGTGGCACTAGCAGCAATGAGACGGCAAGAAGAACTAAAACGACGCGCCGGAGCTAGAGGAAAGGATGCTCAGCCAGAAAAAAGCCCTCAGGCCGCGCCTTCCACCCCTAATACAGCCAATCCCCGCCAACCCAGTCCAGCCGTCGCAGGATCCAACCCCAACACACACCCCGGAAATTTCCCACATCAGCAGCAATATCGCTTTTCGTCGCCCATCGAGGATCCAAAAGCGGTCCAGAATGTCATCCAAAGAAGTCTTGAAGGCACCGTTACTCTCACACAAAGAAAGCTCTATGCCATTGCACCGGATGTCAGAAAACACATAAAAGAGCAGGTTACCACACACCGGGTGCCTAGCGGACAGACGGCTACAGCCTCATCCCTCCAAGAGGCAAGCTTCGAGGTCGGCACAACACCCTCCACCTATCTGCAACACCAACACCCTAATCCAACGAGCCCAATTATTGTGGCAAACCACACAGAGGAGCTCAGGACAATCCCACTCGAGCTTGATGGAAAATTGACGGTCGAAGCTATCCTCGATGAGGGATCGCAGGTCATAGGAATACGAAGGGATGTGTGGGAACGGCTTGGCCTGCCCCTACATAGCGACCATACTATGGTAATGGAATCAGCCAACGGGACTAAGGAAATGACCCTGGGGCTGCTACGTGACTTACCGGCATGGATTGGGAGCAGCACCCTTTATCTCCAGGTGCAGGTCTTTCAAAACGCGCCATATGAAATGCTCTTGGGACGTCCTTTCTTGACACTGACGCAAGCCCGGACTCATCATTACTCTAACGGCGAGTCACACATCACGCTCCAAGACCCTAACACAAAAGAACAGCTCACAATTCCTACAATGGTTCGGACCCGGCAAATGTCGAGCCAGAAGTTTCATGTCACCGATGGGTCAGCCGTAAAAATTCAACAAAACAAGCAGGGTCACGGGCTCGACAGACACCAGCCAGCCACCGTAACCCACCTTTCGTGCTCCATGATATTGCCACTTGCTTATACAGCCGTGCCGTTTGAGCCTATCAACAAGCCACAGGAAATATATGATATCTATATATCATGCCTAGTCAGCAACGACCAGTCAATTGAGCCTGCCGCCTACTACACGGACAAAAGGCCATACAAAAAAGTGGCCAACCGTATCAAGCCTGTTGCCACTACCCTTCCTGAAGACTTCAGGATCGTCCGCCAAATCCCCTGCGACCCGCTCGAATCCATGCCAGCTTTGCCAACACAGCTGCCAGACTTCACACCAGGAAGCTGATACACCCTCGAACGCAAAGCTGCTATAGACATCAACCCTGATGGTTTCCTATGGCCGGAAGAAGAGAAGCTGGTCCACTACTTGATCAAAGCACAGGAGCTCGGATTTGCATGGGATGAAAACGAACGCGGGAAGTTCTCAGAAGAATACTTCGACCCTATCACAATCCCCACCATTGAACATGTGCCCTGGATGCTCCGCAATATCCCCATCCCTCCTGGAAACTTCCATCGTGTTGTCGACATCATCAAAGGGAAGATAGCAGCAGGAGTCTACGAGCCTTCATCATCCTCTTATCGATCCCGCTGGTTTTGTGTACTCAAAAAAGATGGAAAATCCCTCAGGCTCGTCCATGACCTCCAGCCGCTCAATGCAGTTGCCATCAAGGATTCCAGGGTCCCACCAATTGTAGAAACATACGCTGAGTCCTTTGGCGGTCGAGGATGTTATGCTATATTTGACTTGTTTGTTGGATTTGACCAGCGCGCTCTAGCACCCGAATCCCGCGACCTCACTACATTCCAGACCCCTCTCGGCACCCTACGCCTTACGTCTATACCAATGGGATACACAAATTCTATGCAGATACAACATGGCGACCTCACTTTCCTCCTCCAAGACGAAATCCCCGACACCGCGATGCCTTTTGTCGACGATGTCCCAGTCAAAGGGCCAATAAGCCGATACGAAACAGAGGATGGATTTGAAACGATACCAGAGAACCCCAAGATTTGCCGTTTCATCTGGGAACACTTACAAAATGCTAACCGGATTATCCAACGGATCAAACATGCCGGCGGCACGTTTTCGGGCCCCAAGTCCCGCATCTGCGTCCCATCGGCAGTAATCGTAGGACACCTATGCACCTATGAAGGTCGACGGCCAGATACAGCCAGAGTCCAGAAAATCATTGACTGGCCTCCCTGTGCCTCGCTCACGGAAGTTCGTGGCTTTTTAGGGACGTTGGGAACCATTCGGATATTTATCCGAAACTTTGCAGCCATCTCCAGGCCGCTGGTCAAGCTAACAAAGAAGGATGTCAAGTTTGTGTTTGGAAAAGAGGAGCAGGATGCAATGGACACGTTAAAAGGATTGGCGCAAGATTCCCCCTGTATCCGCGCTATTAACTATAACTCTGACAACGAAGTTACCCTAGCCGTAGACACCTCCCAATACGCGGTCGGCTACATCCTCTCGCAAATGGGGGATGATGGAAAGCGCTACCCTTCAAGATTTGGTTCAATCACGCTCAACGAAAGGGAATCGCGATACTCACAGGCCAAGTTGGAGCTCTTCGGCCTTTTTCGAGCATTAAAGGATGTCAGGAATTGGATAATAGGAGTCGAAAACCTGGTTGTCGAAGTTGATGCCAAGTATATTAAAGGGATGATAAATAACCCCGACATACAGCCCTCGGCCACAATCAACCGATGGATCGCAGCGATTCTCCTTTTTGACTTCAAGATCAGACATGTTCCAGGCAAGACTCATGGCCCTGATGGATTGTCACGTCGGCCTCGAGCCGAAGAAGACCCAAACGTTGATGACGACTATGAGGACTGGATCGACACGGCTAACGCATTCGGGTTCCTCTCCACTCCACCATCCTATGCCAGCCACGATGAGGACCACTGGATTATAGTAGTTAATATGCTCAGCACCGAAATCGCCAACGAAGATTGGCACGTCCAAGCAGCCCTCGCAATGCCCGCCTCCCAAAGTGACAGCACTAATCCACCAGTGACTATCCCTCGGTCCGAAAAAGCCAAAAAGGCCGATACTGATCTCTTGCAGGTCCAGGAATTTCTCGCCAATCCAGCCAGGCCCATGGAACTGGACGATGAACAGTGCCAGAGATTTTACCGACAGACAGCCCGATTCTTCGTCCGCAATGGGCAGTTATGGAAGAAAGATCCCAAGCTCAAACACAAGCTAGTTGTCGCCGAAAGGAAACCGCACACACCTTGGGAACATTCATTTTCAAAGACATACTGTGCCGATGGGGTGCAATAGAAGAAATCGTGACCGACAACGGCCCTGCATTTGTGCAAGCCGCCGAATTTCTTTCAAATCGATATAAAATCCATCATATCCGAATCTTGCCATATAACTCTCGGGCAAATGGCCCAGTTGAGAGACGACATTTTGACGTCCGCAAGGCCCTAGTCAAGGCTGCCGAAGGGGAAGAAAGCCGATGGACAGCCATTGCACCCTCAGTCTTCTGGGCAGAAAGGATATCCATTCAAAAATCTACGGGGTACTCTCCCTATTACATCGCCCATGGCCTCGAGCCCCTCCTGCCCTTCAATCTCGCTGAAGCTACATACCTGGCTCCTGCGTTCACTAAACACATCCCCACAGCCGATCTCATCGCCGCCCGGGCCATACAACTCCAAAAGCGGCCCCGCGATCTTGCGAAGGTAAAAGAAATGGTGGTAAAAGCCCGATATGAATCGGTCAGGCACTTCAACGAAAAATACGCAGCCCAAATCAAGGACTTCGACTTTTCCCCAGGGACCCTTGTGTTGGTCAGGAACTCGCGATATAATCATGACGTTGGCAGCAAAACCAAGCCGCAATACTTCGGCCCCCTGGTGGTCCTCAGGAGAACGGCCGGGGGATCATACATCCTCGCGGAACTTGATGGGTCAATCTCAAAGCTTCGATTTGCAGCATTCCGCCTTGTCCCCTACTATCCACGCGACATCCGAGCAATCCCTGTAACAAAACTTACTGACGCGATGCCCGACGCGCTTGATGACCTCACATACAATCCCCTGCTCCCCGGAGATGACATAGGATTTCACGCGCCAGAACATATTGATGAGCCTGACGTGCTTACAGCAGCAAAAGTCCTAGATGAGTCTTATCCTGCTCATTTCAGTCCCCATTTCTCCGTTCCCTCTCGTGTCCATCTTCGTGAGCTCGATGTTCATACAGGACGTAACTCCCATCGAGCCGATTAAGGTGTTCAACCACCTTGTTCACAACTCCTCGTCATGCGATTACGCCGACGCCCTGGGACGAGCTCGCTCATGTCCCATCGACTCCCAGACGTGCCTGGATGGTCCCGCATATTCACACCATTCGAACAATCCCTCCTCGGCTCTCCCTTCGTCCCCACGCTCTATCTTTCACGCCGCACCATTGTTTACGCCCAATAATCATGCTGTCACGCTGACCAGGAGGTCAGCATTCAAAGTACCCAGGAGATGTGAGGGTGCTTCATGCGCTACCCGAGAAAACCGACATTAAAATGCAATATACGGCGCCCCGACGGATCAAGGCTGTACCCTGGAGCGCCCATGATTGGTACCCCTTCCCGGGATGAGCAGTGAGGCCGCGTCACGACTCTCRTTCATCCCGGAGATGAAWCCCTATATGCTCTCTAAAAATTTTCTTTCCATATGCTTCAACTCCTCCTGTTTGACCAATTCTTCCATAGTGTACAATTTTCTTTAATCTCCAAAGGCCTCATAGCTGGAAGTAGATAGATTAGGCCCCACTTCGCCGTCGGACATCTTCACGACCGAAGGCCACTTAACGTAGACTGCATATCCCCAATATACAATACGTAGCACTATAAAATAGGTCTCTTGTATCGTAGAACAGTAGTGAACACCACCCACTCGAAATCTACTGTCTTCTCTCTATCTCTCTCTCTCTCTCTCCCTCTTTCTCTCTCTCTGCTCTGCGTATTCCCYGGCAATTGCCCTCGGTTTCGAACCTAGTAGCTGTTGGACTCAGCTACGCTCGCACCCCTCACACCCATCTTTGTTTTTCGTATAGAGAGTTGTACTTCTCTTCACCGTTGGCCTCCAGGGTGAGGGAGACCTCCTCCGTAATGATCGCAGTGAGGAGTTTGGCCATTGTGCAGAGAAGTGCTATTGGCCGGTAAGCTTTGGGTACTTCATACATAGGCTTTCCCGGTTTTCTGAGTACTACTGTTGTGAATAGCCTCCAATTGCCATGGTAGTGACCGAGGTTCAAGAGCATGTTGTATATGGAGACCAACCGCGGCGTTATGAGCTCTGCTGTCTTCTGGAGCACCACGTTTGGTATTCCATCAGGTCCTGGGGCTTTGTTTGGGGAGAGTCTTCCAATGGTGCGGAGAACCTGCTGCGCCGTGATTTCCTGTGGGTGCAGAATTGGCTCAGGGTATTGGTAGTGGTCTGGTACCATCGATCTGTCTGGCTTTTTCGGAAAGAATATGTCGCTGAGCGCTCTCGCCTTGGCCTCATTAGTGTTATGGACATTGTTTCCACCTCCTGTCCGAGCCGTCTTGAGGGTGGGTATTCGAGGTCTGCCACCATCCCCCACAGGCTCGTTCAGGTACTTGTTGGCTGTCCATAGTTCTCTTTCGGTGGCCTGTTCCAGGTAGTCCTCCCAATGCTGTTTCTTTGCCTGGAATATAGCGTCAGCATACCTGTTGCAATATCTTTTATGTTCTCTGTGAATAGGGTGATCCGGGTTGGCTCCCCATTTCAGGGTTTCACGACTCAGCTTGTTCAACCACCCCTTCATGTCCTCTAGCTCCTTGCTCCACCACCGCTTCGAGTGGGGTCCTATTTTTGAGAGAGGTACAACCTCCTGTATAATCTCCTGTATGAGATTCGTGAGTGCTTCAATCTGCCCATCGACTGCCTCTGGCGATTGGACATCACCTGGGTCCGGTATTTCTGGTAAACAGCGCTTGAGGATCCTTTGGAACTCCTCCCAGTCAGTCATCCGGAAGTTGCGTGTCCTCCTTGGCTTGGCCTTCTCAACAGGCAGCTCCAGCAGTGTGGCGATGGGGAAGTGGTCGGTGTTGGGYGGTCTCCAGTCGCAGTCCACTTCGCATCTGATAACGTAATCTAGGGTGTGCCCTGTTGCGAATACATTGTCCAGCCTGGTGAGCCGCTTTGATCTGTGGTGACATATGGTTGGGACGCCTTTCTTCAATACCATTGCCATGTCGTGATCTGCTAGTATCTCTATTAGCTTCTGTGCCCGTCTGGCTTCCACCCCTTGGAAGAGGTGGGTGTCCTCCAGCCTATCCCACATCTGGTGGTGCCTGTTGAAGTCCCCACACCAGAGAACATGGTCCCTTTCTGACCCGTAATACTTGTCTGTGTTTGCCATGAGGAACTCGTCGAGTAGGGTTTGGGTTGCATTGGAATCGCCTGGGTTGTAAATGTTGAAGATAGCGAGGGTATAGTGCTCGCCCGTAATTTTAATAGCTGTAATGTCATTAGTGTTTGGGAGGTCTATAATTTCCCATGCATTAGTGTCTATTTGGCTGTTCACCCATATCGCGGAGCGAACTGTCCCTCRCAGTGTTGACCTTGCTGAGGGGTATACCTGTCTGAACCTGTTTGGTGTGCGTATGTTGCCTACTGCCGTTGTGTGTGGTTCCTGTAGAAGCACGATGTCCCAGTTGTCGGCTAGTTTCCTGTTCATGAGCTGTAAGTGCGCYGCGGAGGACTTGTTGAGGTTGATTTGTAGAATTCGCAGTCRGTTGAGCCTGTCCCTTGTCTCGTTCATAGATCAGATGTATTTGGGGTGTTGTCGTCTTGGGTCTGTTGGGTCTTCTCCACGGTGGTGGTGGTGGGGGGATAAAATGGTAGGAGGTTCTCYGGCATGCGTTCGTTRAACTCCTTGAGCTTGCGTTGGTATGTAGAGCATGACATGTCGTAGCTGGCGTGGCCATCTTCCTTGCAATTGACACAGTGGGCCTCTTTGTCTGAGTCRCAGCTYGCCGACCTGTGCCCCTCCTGTCCACACCTCGYGCAAATCTCCGTCTCCCTGTGGCATTCTGCYGCAAAGTGGCCCCAGCCTTGGCACCGCATGCATCGGACTGGCATCTTCCTRTCCTTTTCAACCGGGATCCTCCGTCCCCATAGGCTAATGCAGCCTCGGTTCAGTAGCAGGTTGTTGACAACCTTCTCGTCCGACAAGGAGATCAGAAGGTGTGYGTGCTGTTGGCCTGGTGTCCTTCTGTCCACTGGTTTGGCCCACTTTGCCTTAATGAACTCCCTGTCCGTCCAGTCGTTCTCTTYGAGCAAGTYGCGAACATGGTCTTCGTTATCCAGGTCAAAACTGCAAGGTAAGAATTTTGCCAGCATAGTGTACGGTCTTTTAGTGAAGTCGTTCTTCACCTTCGCATGCATTCTGAACTCAGCGGAGTTATCCTCGACTCTGAGCCATTCAATCGTCAAGCTGTTGAGCGCCTCRATCAGTATACCTCCCCGTYGAAGTTTGGTGACGCTCYGGATGTCGGCCTCCTTYGGCGCCCCTGCATCCCTGAGTGCCTGACGCATCGTGTCCCGTAGCCCCACGTTGCTCATCTTGTGATAATCATGATCCAACCCTATGTCGAGCACGAGTTGTTTCGCCTGGATGGCACTTCGGCYGTTGATTCTAGCCTCGATGGCGCGGCCTGTGAGCTGGTCGGCTCTGCGCAACTCCACAGGGGCAGTGTGACCTGTCTGCGAGAGAACCTGGCTGTACAGTGGGCCCGCCCCCTCCTTGTTTCGCTGGGCTATATGCTCTTTGAGTTCCCTGTTGGCTTCTTCGATCGCCCTAAGGGCTCTGTCGACTGTGTCCTGTGTCCTTGCCTCGGATTCCTGCAGTAGCAAGCGCACCTCAGAGACAACCTCCAGAGTAGCGTTTCTCACCGTAGCATTTCCCCCGGTAGCTTGCCCCTCTTCTTCCTCGCCGTCCTCCCTCTCATGGTCGTGGGTGTGTTCTGCCCCGAGACAGAATCCCACTGCACGTATCGCTTCCACCACCGTTGCCTTGACCCCCTGTACGTCCGCTATTAGAAGGAGTATGTCTGATAAGTTACTTAGCGTGGGACTGGAGATGTCCTGCGGGACGTAGGCCTGCTTCTTGAGCCACCTGAGCCCCGATTCTCTATCGGTCACCTGGCTTTCGAACCCATCAATCGTTGCCGGGTTGGGCCTCGCACTGTCCCTCGGCCTCGTTCCGGTCTCTCGGCCTTGCCTGGCACTGTCAGTGCTCTTTTTTGCAGGTGCCGTGGCGCCTGTGTTGTCGGCTTGTGGGCCAGCCAGCCTCTGGGTTGTCTGTGGGGAGCTCATGTGACGTGTCGCAGTTCTTCCACTGTGTGGTCCGCTGCCAGTGCCGGAACTGGTGTTAGGATTGGTAGGATTGGTAGTAGTGTTGAGAAAACTATGAAGCGTGGAATTTCTTTCTACATTAACACCGTTGCGTGGCTTTGAGACGACTGGAGTCTGAAAAGGCATTGCGCTGTACTACGCTTTGCCGGGGTCCTTGTCGGGGTGCCACGTGGTTAGGGTCAGAGAGAGTTTGTACATGCAGGGATGATGCTGGAAGTAGTTCATGGACAACTAACACAGATATGCAATTGCAGCTTGTGGCTGGATGTTGTCGTGAAAAGTGTGATTCATCAGCTAAAAAGTATCATACGTCCTGATAACTTGGAACTCAATCGAGTGACTTCGACTTGTTTGAAACAGCAAAGGTGCTACGAGTTTGTCAGGTCTTTACACTGGGCTGAGCGTTGTGAACTTTGGATTCAGGACCATCCATTACCTGGATAAATCTTTCTCTACCTCTCGGATCTCCATGGATATTCTACTCGCTTGCACCTTTAGCAAGTATTATATCGTGAATACGACCGGATCCTGGCCAAGGCCCGAATTCGCTTTGCTCTCAGATTTCTTATTGTGTGCAAACGGTGCTCTAGATAAGTTTGTGGGGATTCTCGCCGCTGGGGAGCCTTCCAGCCAATCGCTTAGAGTTGCATTGACGCGCGTTTGGCTATATATCTATGCCACCACCACTAGCCCTCAATTCCTAGAACATCGGATCTTCTAGTCTGTTCAGCTGTGATTATCATCTCTTGTCAAGTGTCATCAGATTTCCAAGCAGAGTGTCAGCGCACAAACTGAGGCTCACATACAGATAGCCCAAGATCTGGGCTAATAGCTGCCGTTTTAGTCAAGGTCATCAGGTACAAGACGCGGTGGAAGTATTCCCACCGCACAAGAAAGATTGCGCGTTTTTGCAATCGCCATATCTGGAACTGTCAGCTGCCC
>JAECYV010000010.1:6705-17846 GCA_023014305.1 Lepiota subincarnata
ATAGAACTTGTAGGAGGTTTATCCAAAGTATCTAAGCACTACACAAACACAGCAAGGCAGAGGTGAATGAAACAAATGAGGAGTAGAATAGTGAACAGATAAATGACTTGTGTAATTTAAAATGGAAAGAGTGTCCAAGGAAACTCGAAAACAGTGAATGAGGGAGTGAGGGGGATGTCTGGGGAACGCTTTGACCATTCTAGATGTTCCAGAAGTTCAAGCGTTTGAAGGGAGGAAGATAGATCATGCTGGAGGGTGTGGAAGGACCGGATAAAATTGTGGGGGCTGGGGGCGAGGTTGGGGAGGCACCAGAGGACTTGGGATGTCCCCTTACAGTTCTGGGATTGCGACGCCCACTGATGGGGGTCCTGCAAACGGATTCGCTGAAGGGACTAGGGATACACCTTCAAGGCATTGAATTAACAGACAACTCATTGTCGTCTTGGTTGTTGGTCATCTCCAGACCTTGTGGGGATGATACTTGAACAGGGGGGATGATGTTGCCCCCTTGTTGCTCTCCCAACAAGGATTCTCTGAGAGAACAAACATCTCTGAGTGATCCATCATATGAGCGGATGAGGAGATCCTTGGCCAAGTCATCCAGGTTGTCAAGGGCATTGATAAGGTGTCCTCCCTTTCAGAGGGCTTGGTCCCAAGAGATCTGCTGTTGTCGCACTGCTTCAAGCAATTCATGCAATTGAAAGATAGCCCAGATGGTGAGGGGCCCACTAGCTGGGAAATCCCAGGCAGGCTGGCTGACAGGTGGTGACCCATCTGCAGTGAGACTGGAGGTGGGCTGCTCAACCTTGCGAGGAGAGATACTTGATTGACATCTTCTGGAAAGTCCAAAAGATTGGAGTTGGACATTGTTACTCATTAAATTTGATGTAGGATGGCAACAGCATGTAGTAATCGCTAATGTGTATGCGATGTTGAAGCAATAAAGATGGGTGAGACTCCTGTGGGCCCCTAGCTATAGGCAGCCCACTGTCTCACATTGTAGCTAGTAGGTTGGTGCATGGGCCTATGCAGTAGGCTGGCCATACCTGAGTCACCTGATGATGGTGAGTCAAGTCATTGACCTATCGTAAACTTTCTTTAAGCCCAATACAACCTCTTGTATTCCTTAGCTTAGTGTTATACACTGTTCCTTGAACCCACCTAGGTCTGATACCTAAGTGCCTTCATACACTGAAGTGCTGAAAGTCACACAACAACCAAACCAGATCTTAGTTGGTGGAGTATGTAACTCAGACTATAATAGTTTGTGGGGGAGAAGTTGTCACAAATACTCAAGAAATCAATCTCAAGTCTCAAATATGTCTCTGGTATTCTTTTACTATCAACCAACACACAATAACAATTTGTATGCCTAGTGGACAATGCACACAACAAGCCCTAGTGTAATGCAACAATAACAATAACAATAACAATGAACTTAACACTACCCAGTGAGACAGGCACTCTGTAAGGGGACACCCCAAGTCCTCTGGTGCCTCCCCAACCTTGCCCCCAGCCCCCACAATTTTATCTGGTCCTCCCACACCCTCCAGCATGATCTATCTTCCTCCCTTCAAACGCTTGAACTTCTGGAACATCTAGAATAGTCAAAGTGTTCCCCAGACATCCCCCTCACTCCTCCATTTGCTATTTTTGAGTTTCCTTGGATACTCTTTCCATTTTAAATTACACAAGTCATTTATCCATTCACTATTCTACTCCTCATTTGTTTCATTCACCTCTGCCTTGCTGTGTTTGTGTAGTGCTTAGATACTTTGGATAAACCTCCTACAAGTTCTATTGCTGATATAATACATGTACTTAGGTAGTTTTTGCCTCCAGGGGTTTCCTCATCCTATTCTCTTAGGATTCTCCTGCAGGTATGTTTGTAGTATCTACTTACACTCATTTAATATACTTAGGATTCCCCTGCAGGTTCGCTTTAGCTCACTGGGTRGTYAGAGCTTCCTCAGGTCGCCCTAACACACTCAGGCAAATGCTCCTGCAGTAAGTGTTCAATTTGATATGCCTAGTGGACAGCACACACAATGGGCCCTAGCACAATATCACAATAACAATGGCAATAACAATAACAATAACAATTCAATTAATAGTCATGCAATAACAGGGGTAAACCCCTCACAGGACTTCTCTTAGTTTGGAGTTCTGAGCTTATTCTCACTTACTGAAGAGTCTACAACTTATTAGGGGACACCTTTCCCCTTCACCTCCCTATCATTTTGCCACCACCTTCACAGCTCCAGCAGCCTCCCCTGGCCTCCCCTGGTGTTCCAGAACACTCCTGGGACACCCTCCACTCGCCTCTGGCCTTGGTAAGGAGACACCTTACCCCTTTAGTATTTCTTCTTCCCTTTCTACTACCTTTCCTCTCTTTTATTCACACTCCCTTTATTTCTATCCCCACACACTCCCCTTCCCTTTGGGGTACCTCCTGTCCTTTTAGATATCCTTCCTTTATCATTTCTTACAGCCTTACATGGCTAGCTATCATTGTAGTTACATATGTTAGGCTTGTAGCCAGGTTAGGTAGTTGTTCATTCCTTCCTTCCTATTTTGTTATCCCTTTTCTCACCCTCTACTACATTTTCCCACCCTTGTAACACTGTAGTTACTTCGTAGTTGAGCTAGGGGGTTCCTTACCCATTTTTCTAAGGATCCCCCTGCTCTAGGTGTGTAGTAGAGATCACTTTCCTTCCAAATATATACTAAGGATCCCCCTGCTCTAGCCTGACCCTCAGTGGCCTCGGGCCCATTGGGCAGGCCACCAGGTCACCCTTACACAACTCAATTCAGTGTCTTTATGGGTAATAGGATCTGTCAAATTCTCTAATCTATTCAAAGTCTCTGAGTTAGAGATACAGAGTATCTCTAAGTTCTATCTGGGTAGTCTATGACCGAAGAAATCACCGAAAAATGCTTATTAAATTCCCAACTAATCAATTATGCAGTGGCTCAAAAAACTGTCCCAATGTTTTGGCAATTCAGACAAATATGTAAATATAAAATTGGATATATTACATAATATTACCCAAATATTTGTGAGTATACTATAGGGTCCTATACCATATTTGGTATTTAAATTACGTGATTATATGGGTGACTAAATTAATAATGATTATTCTAATATTTATACTCATTGGGACGGTTTTTTGACCCTCTATCATTTATCCAATGAATACCTTGCATGGCCACCCTTGTACTTGATAACTGCTCTAAGCCTCCTGGATATACTTTGTATGAGTCTTTGACACCTTTCTGCAAGAAATCCATTCCACTCAATCACTAAACTGTCCCACAATTTATTTACTCCCTTGGCTGGTTTGTCATATACTTTAAGCTAGTCTTTTAAATGTACCCAAAGGTGTCCAATGGGATTGAGGTCAGAATATTATGCTGGACAAGGTAGAACTTGCATACTGCTTTTATCAAACCACCTGTAAGCCCATCTGGATGTGTTTTTGGAGCTATTATTATGTTGAAGTATTCTCTTCCCTCCTCCATCTACAGGGTTTCAAAGCTTTCCCCCATTCTGCTGTCCAAAATCTCACAAAAATGCACTGCAACTATATTCTCTAGCACCTCAGCTAGCTTCCCTACCACACCCCACCCAATTACACTCTATATCATGAGGATATCACCTCCCTCATGCTTGACAGTAGAAATAGTGATTTTATCTGACATCTCTTCCCCTCTTTCCTTCCAAGTGTACACCCCTCCATCTGACTAAATCCTGTTGATTCTGTCTTCTCTGATCATAATGCCCATTTCCAACCCTCCACTGTCCACCTTTAGTACTGATATGTAAATCTAAGGAGGTTATTTCAGTGTGGTTACTTGATGAGAGGACATCTAGTCTTGATAATAGAGCAAATATGGTTTGTTCTGAGTATATTTCTGATGTTTTAAGGGCTCTCAGGGGAAGATAGGGTAGAGTTGATGAATTGGGCAGTCTGGACAGCATTGTCCAGTGTTCCAGTAGTGATTTTGTGAATTATTGATTTTTTGTCTCAGGATGATAATTTGGAAGGTCATCCTTCTTTGTTATTTTCCTTGTCTCCCTTCACTGCCTTGCTAATCCGGCCAATAGTAGACCTCCCTAAATTAGTTTTGGACTCTATTAGATGCACAGAACATTCATTTTGGAGAAGAAAAATGCCTTGAGAGTACTGGGTAGAAAAAGTAGGTTTCATGATGTTGTAGTAAGAAGAAAGATAGTGAAATATTTTTTCAACATGTGAAAATGGTCACATGACCTTTTTGGTTACTCCCATAATTCTATTTGCATTTATTTGGCATCAAATTGGGTTGTTACAGCACAAGTGATAGAGGGTCAAAAAACTGTCCCAATGACTATAAAGATTGAAATAATGGTTATTAATTTCGTTACACCTCAAATCACGTGATAAAATTACTACATCAAGCATCGAGCCCTACTGTATAGCCACAAATATTTGAGTAATATTATATAATATATCTGAATTTATATGTACACATTTGTCCAAAATGCCAAAACATTGGGACAGTTTTTTGAGCCACTGTACAACTGATATTGGGGGATAATCAGCACAGGTAGTTCCTTGGGCTTTCTGCCCTCTTTCTGTCTGGTTATATACATCTACAGAATTTATAAATAGATGCATTCTTACTCATCATTCTTATTGCTTGCTCATCATCATTCTTATTACTTGCTCATCATCATTCTCTTTGTTTGTGTGTGCGAGTTTTTGTCTTTCATTTATCTTATTTGTCCTACTGGCTGAGGTCATCCCTTTTTGCTGGCTAAGCTCTAGTTTACTAACTTGTTCTCTAACAACTCTAGGAAGTATCAGATACAATGCCAGAGCACTCCTGTGATGTGGTCATTCTGTTGTAGTGGGCAGCAGGGATCTAGAGTGAAGAGAAACACTCAGAATCATAGAACGAGACTGTTTATTGATAGAGAAATATACCTAGAGTGAAGAGAAACACTGTAGGNGGGTTTGATTTTTATTGGGAAGTAAGCCTGTGTACTTCTACATTATTTGACATAATTATATGAATTTTTATTTGGACTTAGTTGGTTGAAATAAACAAAGCCATGTAATTGACTATCTGAGGGACAAAACTGTTCCAATGAGTGAGAATTATTAATTAATTCATAGCCAGCCTTAAAATTAATATTACATAATTATGTTTACATTTATTTGTAGCTATGTCAGGGCACTATCTACATTAAAAACATGAAGCTTATACCTTCAATGGTTGGTAAGTTATTAAGGATTTTGTGAAGTGTAGTGAAACATTGAAACAGTTTTGTCCCTCACTGTATCTCCCTCCCTTTTCTCTGATCCACCCTTTGTCTCCTTCGCAGCTTGATCAGCCTTGAGTTTACGACACTCAGACTTGATATGTCCCTTCTTCTTGCAATAATCGCATTTTCTCTTCCTTTATCTCCATCTGAGTTAGAGTGAGATTTCGAAAAAGGTTTGCCCTTTCTTTTACCATGGGCAAGGAACGCAACTTGAGAATTTCCAAGTTTGGCATTCTTCTCTTCAGTAAGTACTTGAGTGATAACAACATCGGTGGAGAGGGAGGAGCCTGCAGTGGTGGCAGGGCTGGAGTTGAGAATAGTGCAAAGAGTAGAGTAGGAGTCAGGGAGAGCAAGGAACATGGCATAAGCGACAACAGAGTCGGAGATAGGTTCTTCAAGTATTTTGAGGATGAATGCCTTGTGGCAAATGTTATTCAGTTGTGGTTCCATAGGTGACTCATCAGACAATGAGGCTCGGAAAATCTCTTTGATGAGATATGTGACTGTATTTTGACCCTTTCCTTCATAATATCGATTGAGCTTGTCCCAGCAGTTGGTGGCTGTTGTGGTATGAATAACACCACTCAAAGGTTCATCCTTCAAGGTCAGAGTAATCTGAGCCTTGGCCTCCATATCAAGACAATCCCAATCATCAATTTCGGACTGATTACTTGTAGTATTCGCAAGTGTGATAGGCTTAGGACATTATTCAGTGCCATCCACAATGGGCATGAGCTTTCGAAGCTTCAAAACTGTTGTAATCCAGAACTTCCACATCTGGAAGTTGGAGCTGTCATTTTCGAGTGATGGGATGTCATAGAATCTATTAGATCCACCAATCTGGGAAGATCCAGCTGAGTTTTACATCATAAGAGCTGATATAAGGAGTGTGGGTATTTAACAAGTGTAGATTGATTCGTGATGTGAGTCTGATCTTTATTTATAGGCAAGCAGGGCCCATAACCTGTTGTAGTGAGTGGCAGGGATCTAGAGTGAAGAGAAACACTCAGAATCATAGAACGAGACTGTTTATTGATAGAGAAATATACCTAGAGTGAAGAGAAACACTGTAGGTACAATAAGTAATTGTTTAGTCTATAATATAAAATATACTGACCTCAGAATTGTAGAACAAGACTGAGGTGTATGAAAATCTACATAGCAGTAAAAAAGAGTGACTTATGTAATATGTGAGATGAAATAGAGATAAGTCTGAATAGGGGTATATCTACAACACACCTACTCAACGAGCAAGTATCTACATGAGACCCACAGCAGAAACAAAGGTGGGGAACTTAACAGGAGGTAGAGCTTTTGTAAGACCATCAGTGGGCTGCTGGTCTGTAGGGATGTATGAAGTTGAAATATGACCAGATTCATTTCGGTCACAAACAAATCTATACTTTGTGTCAATGTGCTTCGAGTGATCATTGATGTTGCCGGTAGTGATAAGCGTGATGGCAGACTGATTGTCAGAGCAAAGAAGAGTGGGAGTCATGATGTGAAGGGATATAGAATCAAAGAAATTTTGAAGCCAGAGGGCTTCTTGACAATCTGTGGCTGCAGCAATGAATTCAGCCTCAGTAGATGATGTGGACACACAAGCTTGCTTATGTGAAGTCCAGGTAACTGCACCACCTACTAGACAAGCCACAAAACCAGTGATGGACTTGTGATCGGTATGATTGTCAGCCCAGTCTGAGTCTGAGTAGACAACCAGTTCATCAGGTCCTTCTTCAGCTTTATAGACAAGCTTGTAGTTGGACATGCTGCGTAAGTAGCAAAAAATATGCTTAACGGCCTTGAGGTGAGCTTCACCAAAGGCAGCAACATGACGGGCTACAATGCCCACTGCATACAAGATATTGGGACGAGTGTATACACTAGTGTACATGAGCAATCCGATGAGTTGTTGATAATTCGTGACATCAATTTTGGGCCTTTCAAGGATGGGAAGGGAGACACTACTCTCCATCGGAGTCTTGACTGGGCGACAGTTTGCCATATCGTGATGTTCAAGGATGTCCTCAATGTACTGAGACTGCAAAAGACTAATGTTCTTTCAGTCCTCACTTTGTATCACTTCTATCTGTAGAATCCACTTCGCACTCCCAAGATCTTTCATATCAAAACAAGAGCTGAGTTCAGACTTTGCATATTGGATAGCACTGAGATCGGCGGAGAATAGAAGAAAATCATTGAAGTATACAGCTATGATAAGGAGAGAACCGTTATCATCCTTTGTAAATATTCCATGATCAGTAGTGCTTCGCTTGAAGCCCATGAATTCAAGTTTGGTGTGAACTTTCTTGTACCATTCACAGCCAGCCTGTTTGAGTCCGTAGAGCACATGGTTGAGGTGCCAGATGCGTCCGTTAGCAGCTTCTACTCTAGAAGGAATTTTCATGTAGATCTCTTCCTCGAGATCTCCATTGAGGAAAGCAGCCTTTGTGTCCATCTGATGGATGTGCCATTGGTGTTTCACAGACAGTGCAAGGAGAGTCCAGATGGTAGCATGCTTTGTTATGAGAGCATAGGTCTCATTATAGTCTATACCTTCTACTTGAGAGAAACCCTGAGCTACGAGATGAGCTTTATACCATTTCACCTGCCCCTCAGCATTGAGTTTGTGCTTGAAAACCTATTTGCAGCCAACAACATGACAATTCTTCAGCCATCCGACCTCTGTAAATAGATTCCTCCTCACAAACTCTTCCAACTCCTCCACTATCGCTTTTCTCCAGAATCTTGCATCAGAACAAGCTATGGCTTCCTCATAGGTGAGTGGATCACAATCCAGTGACACCGTCTTCACCGTTTCGTTGCCCACTGAAGCCTGAACAGCTTCAGATGTCTCTATTCCTACCCTGGGTGTCTCATTATCCTCCACTTCCTCCATGGTCGCTTTGGGCTTCAATTTACCAGTTTTTTGCTGATATGAGCTGTGCTTATACTTGGGATTGTCATCCCTAGCAGGTGCATAGTGGTTTCGAGCAGAATGATGGATTTCTGGAGGTGGTATGGGAATGGGATAGGGAGAAGGGTAGATAGGTTGGTTGATGCCTTTGGCAATTATATTAGACATGCTGGAGGTGTGTGTGGGGATTTTGAGGTCAGTGAAACCGAATCTGAAGCTGGTTTGTCAATGTGCATAGCCGTTCCACCTATAGAGCATGTTGCCCAGATGTTGGTAGATGGATGAAGATGGGTGCGCTGCGGATCGTCGGCATCATCTGCCATCTCATAGTTGGAGTCATTGGATGCTTCTGAAGTAGAAGCATTGGCTGCAGTTGGTTTCGTGTCGATTGACCCAGCAGTGCCAAGATATCATCCTTAGAAGTATCCTTGTCATCATTTACCTCCTTTTTGACCAATAAATCCGGATTTTCATCATCCTGACCATCCTGGTCACCAGGGGAGATGTCAATAACCACCCTAGAGTGCTCTACTTTACTTCTCCATCAAAACAAACATCCCGCGCTTCAAAAATGCGGCCAGATGGGTGATGAACAAGGATATATGCCCTCCTCCTAGGAAAAAACCCTAGGTGAGTGCAGTGGAGTGACTTGCAGCTGGACTTGGCTCATTTATTCTTAGGAATCAGAGCATGAGCATTGCAGCCAAAGACTCGAAGGTGAGCAATGGAAGGTTTATTGCTGGTGTAAGCTTGGTAGGGAGTGATGTTGTTGTCTAGACTTCAAGTGGGAACTCTGTTGAGTATGTAAGTGGCATATGTGACTGCATGCAACCAGAAACTCTCTGGTAGCTCGGATTCTCAAATCATTGCTCGTGCCATGTCAAGGATGGTACGATTTATGTGCTCTGCTGATCCATTCTCCTGGAGAGTGTCTGGGTTTGTTATCTCATAGTAGATGCCCTTTGATGCCAGGTAACTCTTCAGTGAGTCAGACATACAGTATACTCTCCACCACCATCTGTTTGAAAATAGTTCAAATGATGATGCATTTCCACTTCAGCTTACTCTATGAGAGCCTTGAGGTGCTCCTTGGCTTCGCTTTTGGTCTTTAATAGCACAACCTTGAGGTAATGCGAGTAGCCATCCAGGAATGTCATGAAATAGCATTCACCACTTCTCCCCTGTGGCTTGATGCATCCTACAAGGTCCAAATACACCCTGTGCAGCACAGTAGGGTTCTGGACACTTGACTCCTTTGTTATAAAAACCCAAGTTTGCTTCCCTTTGAGGCAAGCCTTGCAGGTACCTGAATCATGGGCCTTATCTTTGGTGAAATGCATGCCCTTTACCATGTCCTTTTGAAATAGCTTCTTCACAGAACAGACCATGATATGACCAAGTTGGCGATGCCAGGTGTCCACAGAACCTGTAGAGGTATTCATGGAGGTGACGAGAGCAGTCCCAGGAGCTGAGGGGGTGATTTTGGGATCATTTTTGGAGATGTCGATTAAGTCTAGAAGTGAATCTAGGTCATTCGTGGTAGTGATATATGTACATTCAGAGGTGAGAGGAATAGCATTGAGCACATAGAGGTTCCCTTCCTCTTGTGCTGTCACAATTACTTCACCTGATTTTGTGAGTATACATCCAGACTTAGTGAACTCGAGCGTATAGCCACGTTGGCTTAGGATAGAGACCAAGAGGAGATTTCTGCTGAGTTTGGGAACATGGTAGATGTTTGGGATGAGATAGGAGAGCAATTCTCCATTTACTGTGAGCATGATTTGGACTTGACCAACTCCAGTTGCCAGGATATATCGTTTATCACCCATCCAAACTTGACAAGGCTCTTGGAGCTCTTGGTAAGTGACAAACCAGTCCTGATGTGAGCTCATGTGTGATGATGCACCAGAATCTACCACCCATTTTGACATCATGTTGTTTCATCCAGCCAGGACTTCAGCTATGAAAAGTCTGATTACCTCATCAGAGGTCCCCTGTACCATTGCCACCTTTGCCAACATACAGTGAGGGACAAAACTGTTCCAATATTTCACCACACTTCACAACATCTTTAATAACTTACCAACCACTGAAGATATGAGCTTCATGTTTTGATTGTAGACAGTGCCCTGACATAGCTACAAATAAATGTAAACATAATTACATAATTTTAATTTTAAGGCTGGCTATAAATTAATTAATATTCTATACTCATTGGAATAGTTTTGTCCCTCATATGCACTTTATATGGAATCAGGATTTTAGTACTTGGTATAATCTCCAATTGCCTCAAAAACCATTTAAACCATCTCATATATGCTCTTGACAAGATCCTGGCACACCTCTGGTAAGATTTTATCCTATTTTAGTTTCACTCTGTCCTACAACTCCTCTATTTCAGCAGAAGAATGGTCAAATACTCCCAGTTTCCTCTTGAGGTAACTCTGAGATGTTCAACTGGACTCAGATTTGGGGACTATGGAGGTCACTCTGTTACTTCCATTCCAGCATCCTTGAACCAGTTTTGAGCCTTTTTGCTCTTGTATTTGGGGTCATTGTCTTGTTGAAAGACAATATCCTCCACCTTCTTGTCATACTACTCCAAACTCCTGTTGAGTTCCTCCTCCAAAATTGTAACAAAATGGTCAGCATCCACTCTCCCTTCAATTCTACATAAAATTCCTAGCTCTTTTAACAGCATGCAGTCCCACATTGTGATAGAACCTCCAAGTATCTGTGTCTCTTGCACCAGCTTATCATTCAGCTTTTTTCCAGACTCAAACCCTCTCATGTGACCTCAATCCATTGATTTTGAATTGACTTGACCAAATTACCTTCTTCCAATCCTCCATTGTCCAATCTGCATGTGCCTCTGCCCACTCCAACTTTTTCCTCCCATGAATAGGGGAG
>JAECYV010000010.1:23233-39003 GCA_023014305.1 Lepiota subincarnata
AGCTACGACTCCGAAGAACAAAAATCAAGCTATCTGATTTCAAAACTGTCAAGGTCATTGGCAAGGGTGCATTCGGTGAGGTTAGGGTGTTTCCGTGCTAGACCCTCCCCAAGTCGATTCCAAGCCACATCCTGTATAGGTTCGTTTAGTTCAGAAGGTGGACACGGGCAAGGTCTACGCCATGAAGAGTCTCCAAAAGGCAGAAATGCTGAAGCGGGATCAGGTAGGTGATACCACCCCCTGTGGATCCGTCTTCAGCTTACCTTTTCGCCAGTTGGCACATGTTCGTGCAGAACGTGACGTACTTGCGGAATCAACCTCYCTATGGGTCGTACAGCTATTCTACTCCTTCCAGGACCCTTTGTATCTCTATCTGATCATGGAGTTCCTGCCAGGAGGCGATCTTATGACTATGCTGATGAAATACGACGTATTCTCAGAAGACGTTACCCGCTTCTACATGGCGGAGTGTATTCTCGCAATCGAAGCTGTCCACAACCTCGGCTACATCCACCGGTGCGCTTAATCATACTTCCTGACAGCCTTGATTCCTCATCAATTCCTATGCTTAAAATAGTGATATCAAGCCCGACAACGTCCTCATTGACAGGAATGGGCACCTCAAACTATCCGACTTCGGGCTTTCCACGGGTTTACACAAAAGCTCTGACCCAGAGTACTACAAACGATACATCGAGCAAGAGAAAGCACGGGACCCCTCTCGCAACAGCGTGCAAGTAAATGCGATCAATCTCACTATGAGCAGAGAGCAGATTGCAACCTGGAAAGCAAACCGTAGGAAACTCGTGAGTCCTGATCATTTAATGTCTGACTCGTTGTATTGACTTCCTTGAGGCTTACTCCACCGTCGGAACGCCAGATTACGTATGGTAGTTCCTACAACTCTCGAGGCCTTAGAGCTGACGGACCACCTTGTCTAGATCGCCCCCGAAGTTTTCATGATGAAAGGGTATGGCAAGGAGTGTGACTGGTGGTCATTAGGTGCCATCTTTTTCGAGTGCCTGGTTGGCTATGCCCCTTTCTGCTCCGATAATCCGGGAGATACCTATAAGAAGATTATCGATTGGCCCAACTATCTCTACTTTCTTGAAGAAGTTTACATTTCGAGGGAAGGGGAAGATCTGATTCGAAGGTATGCCTCTACCCTCAATCGTACGGTGGCCTGTTAACCTTTGCCCTCAGTATGATGACTTGGGCCCAATCTCGCATCAACGTCAATCAAATCAAAGCCCACCCATTCTTTTATGGTGCTGAKTGGAACRCYCTCCGCCAGATTGAACCYCCATTCGTYCCACGCCTGCAGTCCATCACAGATACCTCGTACTTCCCGACAGACGATCTAGGAAATATGCCTGACAATCTTGAGAAGGTCGAGGGTGTGGGAGCTGAAAAGGATCTGGCATTCATAGGGTTCGTGGTTTACCTACCTCTTTTCTATGTTTGAGTGACCTTTGTGTCCAGCTTCACCTTCAAGCGCTTCACTGGTGGTGCACAGCCTTCTAGTTAAGGCTGGGAACCATATACCCTCTACGACGGATACAACATCACCATAATTCACAACCATATTGGATCGAATACAGCACACTTTCTCGTAATGCATAAGGTCGGGGAGGGTCTGTTGGCGAGGCATAGCGACTCCGGTCGTTTCCCTTTTCGGTCTCCCTCAACAAAMAGCAGAGCCGTTCTGCGCACACACCGGCACAYATATTTCATATTCTGTGTGCCGGTGTTCCGTYTTTTAMAACTATATGTTTTATTTTCTCAACATATAAAAAGGMTRTTAGCTTATCAACACACCTCAGCGGTTCGCGAAATGAGCGTAGCGCTGAGATGAGTAGTTTACATTAGCTAGAAAAATCAGTCTCACTAAACCTACTACAGTATGTTTACCAATAGGTACGAAAATATATATTTAGCGGTTCGCGAMACGAGCGTAGCGCTGAGTACGKTTACCAATACACCTCTKCTTTCCTCCACTATTATTGTTCGCTAATTGTAAAACYGATTCGGAAGAATAAGAACTGATATTTCCAGTCAAATTCTCTCTTGYGTCGTGGAAACCYGCGAGATCTTTGCAGYAATCGGAAAAGGCGGTCCCTACCGGGCCGCCAAAGAAGCATCTCGTTYGTAAGACGAACCCGCTTATGACCTCCCACATGCTTTCTAAACCAAGCATGTCYCCCTTGGGAGCATTGTTCTGGCCATAACAACAGCATTCAAAGCTTGGTAATATATTCACGCCGCAGGCATCCAAGTSATCAGTCGATAAATCCCACCAAGCATCCCTTTCTTTCCCACCTTCACTACCAAATACTAACCTCTCCGTAGCACGAAAGTCATGGCAGCCGCAGTCGAAGCAGGCAACGCCGAAATCTACAACCCACGCCGAATACTTGATCACCCAGATTTTAGGGTCCTTCAACCGGGGGAGAAACCCAAACCTGGTGCCAACATTGCTGCATTTTACAATCCCAAACATGAAATCCATCTTGTGGAGAAACCAAGACCCAAACCAGGACCTGGGCAAGTTTTGTTGCATGTGCGTGCTACTGGTATTTGCGGGTGCGTTTAGTTTTGCCCTTCTTTCAATTTCGGTCTTCCCCAAGTGCTGCAATCTTGTCCGTATTTGATTTGGAGGCGGTGCTGAAGATAGGGGCTTGCAGGAGTGACGTACATTTCTGGCAACATGGGAGGATCGGKGACTCTATGATTGTCACCGACGAAGTGAGCCCCTTTGCAACCTTGCCGAAAGAACGTAAATTCAGATATATATTTAAATAGTGTGGCTCTGGCCACGAAAGTGCTGGGCAGGTTGTTGAAGTAGGCGAGGGCGTCACCCAATGGAAACCAGGTATACATACCTACTTATTTTAATCTCTGGGGAACCTGTGGGATCTCATCGAGCCTCCGAACAGGTGACAGGGTTGCCATCGAGGCGGGTGTGCCTTGCTCCCGACCCGCCTGTGATGCCTGCAGAACAGGGCGATACAACGGCTGCCCTGATGTAGTATTCTTCTCTACGCCGCCTTTCCACGGTGCGTTTCTTAACCACATTCCGGAAACCGAATATTGAGAATCCCCAATTTGATAGGGACGTTGACGAGATGGCATCTCCATCCTGCTCAATGGCTTCATCGCCTCCCGGATAATGTCTCTTTTGAGGAGGGTTCCCTTTGCGAGCCGTTGGCAGTCGCACTCGCCGGCGTTGAGCGCGCAGGCCTCCGCCTCGGCGATCCTGTTCTCATCTGGTAAATAAATAAATAAAATCTTCTCCATCTTTTCCCGTTCCGAACAACCTGATTTAAATATGCCTCTAGTGGTGCCGGACCGATCGGTCTAGTCTCGCTTCTCTCTGCTCGTGCTGCGGGGGCAGAACCCATCGTCATCACAGACCTCTTCCAAAGCCGTCTCGACTTTGCCAAGAAGCTCGTCCCAGGCGTACGTCCCGTTCTTATCAAGAAAGGTACGACACCCCAAGAGCAGGCGGAAGATATCAAGAAAGCTGCTGGGGGTCCTTTGAAATTCACGTTGGAATGTACAGGAGTGGAAAGTAGTGTGCACGCGGCGGTTTATGTACGTTGGTTATTTGACTCTTTGTTTTTTTTTCCTCGTTGCACTCACTCACTTGTTTGATTATAGTCGGTGCAATTTGGTGGAAAGGTGTTTATTATTGGTGTTGGAAAAAGCGAACAAGTGGTACGCTGATCTCTTATCATAATGCCCCCGCGATTTTCTCAGGGACGGGCTCTCCTACAGTTCCCATTCATGCATCTCAGCGCCAACGAAATCGACGTCAGCTTCCTATACCGCTATGCGAACCAGTATCCCAAGGCCATTCGTCTTATCTCTGCTGGTCTTATCAATGTCAAACCACTCGTCACGCACCGCTTCGCCCTCGAGGATGCCATCTCTGCTTTCCATATTGCCGCTGACCCGTCCCAAGGAGCAATCAAAGTTCAGATCCAGGACTAAGTAAAGCCAGGGAATCGCTAAATTTGACKYTTGGAAGTTGGAAATGTCTATAACGGTCTTTTTATTCTCTTTATTACTATGTAGGTATAAAATCAAAGAAGAGCGAACCGTCTATCGCCATTGGTCTGCATGGATCATACTATCATAAAAAGACTAAAATCTGCATATGCTCGATTACTCTGCTAGAGTACATATCATATCCCTTCTCGAGTTGAGAAAGGTTGGGAGGGGAACGGAAAAAAAAGACGAAAAAGAAGCGAATAATGATAGTCACCCAAAAAACTCCCACACAACAAACCGACCAGGATCACCAACGACGGGTCGGACTCCCACCTTCACCATTATCATCATTCCGTGAACGGCGAGGCCACCCAGAATCCACAGGCCTATGTGACGCATTACCAGCCCCGCCCCGATGCTTCCCCCGTCCACCCCTATGTCGATCTCGACTGCCTTCGCTTCCACCACCACGCCAGCCACCGCGATCTCGATCTCGATCACTCCGCCGCCCATGTCGATCTCCCCCAGGGCCCCCCGGAAATGAATCGCGACGATCATGCTCAGATGGACTGTGATGACGTCCTGGGTAAGCTGAAGGGGGATATCCGGCGACKGGTGGACCCGGCGGGAGAGGCAAGCCAGGCCAAGRGGGAGGTGGCGGTGGTGCTCCGTGAGGAGGTGCTGGTGGTGCTGGTGGTGSTGGTGGCGGGTGCGGTGGCGCAGCAGCACCAGGAGGGGGAGGACCACCCGGAGCCGGTATGAAGCTTGCAGAAGCCAATGTACGGAGAACATTTTGAACTTGCTCAGGTGTTAGTGAAGCCACTTCTGCTGCTAATTGTGCCGAATCGATCTGAGGTACTTGTGGTGGGGAGACTAGACCAGCGAGTGCGCTGAGAGGTGGCGGAGATATATGAGGGAGTGGTTGAACAGAAGGCGGGTGGGGGCCAGGAGCATTAAGGTGGGGTGGTGGCATGAAGATAGGCAGAGTAGGAGGTGGGGGGATGGAGGATGTTGCGGGTGCTGGTACTAGAACTGGCGCGGCTGGAGCCGCTGAAGGAGGGAACGAAGGCGGATGGTTGAGTTTGCCTTTGGCTAGTATCCATATGCCAATCATGTAGTCCGTCTTTCGATCCTTTGGAATCTTGAGCTCGTCCAAAAGTTCAATATATTCGGGTAGAGGTTCGGTTGATAGCAAGGGTATAAGGTAAAGTTCACGACCAGGAGCCCATTCTTTCGGACGTTGGCCCCAGGGGAAAATAAGACCATGTCGACTACAAAACAAAAAAAAACACCCAAGTCAGCCAAGTGGGGAAACGGGGGAGTCCAAAATACATACTCTCTAGATTTCAAGCAGTTAGTCAGAACACCGAAATCAGATTTCATCTCCTCAGCTGCGGGTGAGAACGCGACCGCAACTAATTCCTTGGCCACGTTAAGCCTAACCTGAGTCAAAAACTCGGAAGAACTCTTCGTAGGCACACGGCCATCAATCCTCATTTCCTCTGAAGGGAAAAGCGCTTTCCACCAGAGAGATTGATGGCCAAGCGTCCGCCCACCAATCTGTCGAGCAACAACAGTCGTCGACTGAGGCGCAGCAGAATCGAGCGGCATATGGATCTAGGAAACAACATCAGCAATTATTCTAAATAAACGCTATAAAGCAACGCAAAATACACACCCTGCCCGTCCAACAATGGGGAAATGCCTCAAAGACAGCTTCTGGATCCTGAATAGCAACACTAGCCGAGGTCCCAGGAACAGATGATATTGGACCAACAGAACCAGCTTTGGCGGCAGCTGCATCCTCCTTCTCCTCCAAAAACATATCAAAATCATCATCGTTCGCAACTTCCATGGGCTCAGGCTCCATCACCATCGCCTTCCCGCTAACGCCACTGGCACTCCCAGCCCCTCCCTTGTCCACGTCCGCCCCAGATAGCATACTTGGCGGAGGGGGGGATTTCGGTGTCTTCGGGGCATCATCATCCTTCGGTCCGCTCCAAAGCGAGTTCAGATCAAACGAGAGCCCACGCCCACGTTGACCATCAGCCCTCACCGTAAAGGGGGAGACACCACCCGGAGAAGCCGCGATAGGTGATGCGCCTAGTACGGGACTATGCACCACATTGGTCGATTTATCCGGCGTCGTTCCGTCAGGATCCAATGGCGAAGGTGCAGAAGCAACAGGGGTCAAGCCCGCTCCGGAATCAATCCCATCACCTCCGCCCTCGTGCTCAGCGCCATCCTCATCAATATTGATCAAGTCCGCCAGATTCAGCTCCGGCTCGGGGTCCGCCATAGCCACATCCGACACAGAGTGCGTGAACAGCGGATTGGCGGAGGTTCTAATTGGAGACGAGGTCATATCATTACCCCCCTGCTGGTGATGCTGCTGGAGGAGGTGCGCAGGTAGAGGCGGCGGAGCACCCCACGCTGCTGCGCCGGCCTCCATGGTAGGACTGTGACTGGGAACCACCGGGGACTCGGGCGGGAGAGACAACGATTGTGTTCTCTGCCTCTGCCTCTCCACCGCCCGCAACCTCTCCCTCTTCTCCCTCTCCCTTCTTTCTTCCTCCTCTTCCTCCCTCTCCCTCTCCCTCTCCGACTCTCTTGCTCGCGCGAGGTCACCATTCACATCCTCAATGTCCTGTAATCCCTTGTGCGTAATCTTGGCGCGGGGGATGACAGGTTTCTGGAGGATGGTTTGTTCGAGCGCCTCTTTCTCTGCAATCTTGATGTGCTGCTTTGTTTCTTCGTCTGCTAGATCAGTGGAAGACATTAAGGATATCTCCTTGGGTGTTATATTCGCAGATGTAATTCGCTGGTGGATAACGATACGGTCTGGTTTGCTCAAATTAAACTGCAACATCCGGAAACGGTCTCTGCGGAATCACATTAGCAACCCGCAAAAACCATACGACTTGATTGAGGGAGACGCACTTGTACTTTCCACCCGCATGGGCTTCACCCGATTTATCAGGCTCAGAATAGATCTCAAAAATACATTGCTCAAGGTCAGCCGCGAACCTTTTTGACTCATCAGTCAAAGCATCCTTTTCTTCATCTGTCATTTCCTCCAGCTTCTTTGTGATGATAACCGGTGCCCTATTCTGGTCGCTTTCGCCTTGGATTTCTTCCTCAGGCTCGCTTGCCTTTTCGCTGCGAACATGAGGATACCTGAAGAAGATTTCGCGGAAGAGCTCTTCCAACTTGCCCAAGCAGTATTTACGGATAGGATCATCCGCGGTGTCAGCCTTTTTCCGCTTGGGTGGTGGAGGAGCCCCGACAATGCTGGTCTTGCGCTTGAGGCGGCTCTTGCTCGACAATACAGGAGAGTCCGGGGTCGCGGTACGAGAAACACGGTTCCTTGATCGAACCTTGTTGCCCTCGTCCATTTCGGAATCGGATTCTGAACCTGAAGAATTCACTTGGCGGAAACGACGCTGTTGGAGAGAAGACATTTGTTGTATGAGAATGCCGCACCAATACTTTGGAATGATGATGATTTATTTACCTTGCTCCGCGACTTGTCCTTGTTGTGGGAATCTTCCGCAACATAGTCATCTTCACTACCATCGTCACCGTCAGACTCCTCGGAGGGCGACCGTGGTGGGGGAGGAGGGGGTAAAGCAGATGTCGTCGTCGTAATTGTCATCGGTTTCTTTGATTTTGTTTTAGGCACAATGGTCTCCACGTCGCTTCCACAGTCCTCAAGGGCCTCGGGACCCTCCCATACCACTGAACACAAAAAGGAAGAAATTGTGAGTGAGCGGTTCCCCAACAAAAACAGCAAAAAAAACAACAAAAAAAGGGTGGGCGAATAGAAAAGAAAATGTAATATACACTACAGCTTCTCGAGGTGTAACTTTCGCCATTTGCAGTACTGTATGTTACTCAGAACAGAGCAAGGAACTACTCAGGATACAGACACGCTGGTGGGTCTCATGCAACATAAGCAGAGGCCCTAAGCGCACGCGCGCTTGAGGATGCGTCCCCCACGGCATGTAAAAGGCGTGCAGGGATACCCACACAAAGTACGTAGCTCAGGCTGATACGCAGATGCATACGGTAACGCAAAAAAAGGGCTCCTCCCCCCATCGTTATACTGGCAGCCATAGCAGGAGTTGGCGAGATGATAAATGGCGAAAGCTACAGCACGAAAACTTCCAATACAGATTGTGTTGAAATTGCTTTCTTTGGTACTGGACATACGAATACGAAGGGTGTAAGGCGTTGCGTACTCACTAGCTGTTCTGCGACCGGTGGACTTGGTACAAGAAGAGCAAATATACACATCTAGGGGGAGAGGCGCGTTGAGAAGGTCAGGTGGAGTGGTACGAGAGTGAGACATGACTCACTTATGTCCTCTGCTTGGGGCTCGCTCAAATCAACGCATACGAAATGATACCTAGTGTTGTTTCTTGATGAAAAACCGAGGGTGAAAGAGAGATTTGCACACGAAAACTAACCAGACTTTGCATTCTGAACACCGGATCATGGGCGATCCATCGTCTCCTTTGCTACACGTACAGTACACAACCTTGGGCGCCTTGGATTTGGGTTTCTTGACAGCAGGAGTGATTATTGAACTTTTGTTGATGTTCTCCTTCTCCGATGGGTCAGTGGGGGGCTCTTGCTTGACAGTTTTGCGAGAATGGCTCTTTGGTTTTGGAGGAGGTGGCAGCGGCGCTGGCGCTGGGGGATTTGCAACTGGGGTAGATTCAGCCGCCGCCGCTGCAGCAGCCGCAGCTCTTGTCCTTGCGCGGGTGGACATCTTGGAAGGTTGAGAGTCAGCGTTATCAGAGGTTTGTGCCAACCACCCAGATGGAAAATCCTGGGATCGTGCTGACTAAGGGAGTGGGGCTTTCTCATCACGTGCGGTTAGGAAGGCAGGGTGTGGGAGAAACGTGTTCGAATGAGGGACTTCCTTTTCGGGGGGCAGCGGCGCTGTGTAGAGTCGTGTACGGGCCCCGGACACTTGAAAGAGTCTTATGATCAGGTCACTGCAGCGTTATCGGAAGAAGCGAACAACTTCTGACGGTTCACACACACCAGCAGTCGCTGCTTATCATTTATCAGGCTTCTTTCATATGTAGAGCGGCAGACCGGTGTTAAGCTAGCTGGATATGTACATTGCAGAGAAAGACGGGATGAGTGATCGCAAGCGGTGGTTGCTCCAAGGGGAGCCGCTAAATGAGGAAGGCATGGGTGTTGTGGGATAGGGGCTCATAAAGGGCGAGCTTGATCCATCCGGGGTGGCGGACTTGAAATGGATCTCTCGGCATGACAGCTACCGCTGCGTCATGCATCAGTCAGGTCGATGGCTGGGAGGCACCCGGCTGGGAGAACAAGCGCGCTTGCTTGGCTTAGACAACTTTGCGGAGGGTGCCTGCGTGGACCACCGAACCTTTTGGTCATATTCAGCCTCGAGGCCTCTGCCGTGTCTCCCGCCCTCCCCCGCCCCTCCCCCTCCCCGCCATTCATGCCCCCGGCTGGCTTTTGCACGGCGCGGGCCACTCATCGTACGTGGCGAACAGAATCAACAAGGTCTGTTTCTATTTTTCCCATCCTCTGATATCGTTGCCTGCTTCTTTGCAATCACACACGCTTTATTCACTCTCCCTCCTGCCAGGCTTTTTTCCCCACCATCGCCTGCTGCTCCTCCCCCCCCGCAGTAGGCATCGCTGTTGAGGCCGGGCGTCCACTTACCGATGGCTGCCGCGGCCACCACCGTCCTTTCCGCCCCCAAGCCATCGTCTTCCACGCCCTACAGCACCCCCTCCCATCACCGCATCAATCCCAACGTCATCCCCAAACTCCCATCATCCTCTCGCTCCCCGCCCCGGGCTTCAGGCTCATCCCAGCCCACGGCTCCAGACACTGCCCCCAAGGGCTTCAACCGTCTTCGCACTTCCCTCGAACAGAGTATCCGCACTGCAACACGCAGCAGGAAAACCCCTACCCCCGATCCTGACGAGTTTGCAACCATAACCGCAAAGCATGCCAAGGTAAAGGGCAAGGTGAAGGTGACTGTCGAGGAAATCCCAAAGGAGAAGGACAAAATGAACGTCTTTGAAAAACTAGGATCCAAAGTTACTTTTCGTCGGAACCGTCGAGAATCCCTCGATCCCTCCTCGCCCCCGCCGCCGTCCCGCGATAAACCCAAGGAGTCCAAAGGCCGTGTAGCTGGTGTCACCAGCTTCATTACCCCGTCTCTGAGAATGGCCTCCATGTCCTCCCCTGCACTCCATCTCTCGTCACAGGCACTTCCTTCACCCAGATCACAACCCTCTGTTCCGGCTTCTTCGTCTTCTAGCGCGGCGGCCTTGGTGTCCCCCACGCGGGAACGCGCAAGGCGATCGAGTCTCCAGCCACCACCCTCGGGGACCATCAGCACACCCCTTCTCCTCACTCCCAAACAAGACCGGCATCCTGCTAGTCCCACCAGAGAGCCCTCCACCCGCCATCGGTCAACCAAGTCTCATCCCCAAGCCTTGGGAAACTCTGTAGCGGCCACCCATACCCAGAGCCCCCGCCCCTCCCTGGAGATGGACACCCCTCCAGATACTCCCACCCCAATGGGTCGAGGCAGAGTGACCCGTACATCCTCTATCCGTCCCGCGCTTGGTCATTCGGGAACATCCTCACCCACAACCCCCCGTCCCATTAGCCCCTTGAGAGCGCGCTCCCCACCCCATCCTCGTGTCGTCACTCCGACAAATAGGGGCTTCACTTCCAGCTCGGCGACGCACCTACCCTCTTCCAGTCCGTCTCCACCACTTCGCCGACCTTCTATTGATGCTCCCCGTCGGCCCTCTATTGACGCTCCGCGCCGGCCTTCTATTGAAGCTCCTCGACGACCCTCCATTGATGCCCCTCGCCGACCCTCTTTTGATGCCCCCCGTCGGCCCTCTTTTGATGCCCCCCGTCGGCCCTCTATTGATGCCCCTCGACGGCCTTCTATTGACGTTCCTCGTCGGCCCTCCATCGATGCCCCACGCCGACCCTCTCTCGATTCTCCCCGTCAGGTCTCTGGCGAGACCCCAAGACGCTCTTCGCGCGACTCGCCGATAGACTACCGAGCGGAATCTCCGACGCCTATCCGACCACGGCCTACTTCCCCTGCTCAGAGATCCTATGCCCAGAACCGCCACTATGGCTTCTCATCAGCATCTCTCACATCTCCCTATAATCCTGAGCATCGCGAACAGATCAGGAAAGCGGCGTCGATGATTTGCAAGGAGATGAGCAGACCGCCACTCCATGCGAGCAAATCTGAACAAGCTTTGAAGCATTGGGAAGAAGTGGAAGCACGATTGAACTCCTTGACAAGGTTGGAGCGGATCTGGGGGATGAGCAGTGTGAGTCCCGCGAGCAACCTTAATATGTCAGCCTCTGGGGTAGGTGCCAGTGGTGCATTGGGTGTAGCGGGAGAGGAAAGGGAGAGGCGAGTCTTCTGCGAATCGTTACGGGACGGTTTTGTCTTGTGCCAGTGAGTGCTATATTCCTTCCCACCCAGAATCTCCTTCGCGCTAATTGGCACGGCCCCCCCCCCTCTTCTTTTCAGGCTCATGAACAAGCTCCGCTCTAGTACCGTTGTTCGCCCCGACCCTAGAGAGGATGGTCTCGTCAAAACCTCCAATGTTACCAGATTTCTTGCAGCCTGTGCTTCATATGGTCTCCCTCACGAAGACTTGTTTCAGCGCGACGACCTGATCGAGGGTACAAGCGAATCGCTTGCACGCGTCGCCCACACTGTCATCACCCTTATGCAGTTTGTGGAGACGCCCGCCCCTTCGCGCATCAAATGGATCAAACCAGGATCTTCGACTCCGTCCCCGGGGCCGTATATGAAAGGGTCGCTGGGGAGAGCCTCGGCCTCGACACCTAATCTTTTACCACCCCTATGCACATCCCCAACCCCGTCTTCGCCCAGGAAACGTTATAGTCCCCCTGCAGGCCTGCCCCCGCTGCGCTCGGATAGTTCCGAAGAGGGACATGGTGTAACCCCCAAGTTGCAATCACCGCGTAAGTTGAACACTGTTGATGCTCCCAAACCAGACGTTACTGGGGGAGAAGAGATTGAGGTTAGGTCTCCACCTGCACCCCCTTCAATTAAACCCCCTCCTCCTCCAAAATCACCACTCCGTGCTCGGTCCGCAAAGCGTCAGGATGATGGCGGCCTATCTGCATGGGCCAAAGCTGCTGCATCCCCCACACGCGCGACGTCAATCGTGGAGTCAACGAGGGCTTCCATTGGGAACGCTTCCTTTTTGGATGCTCCTAGTGAGTACCACCATGTTCGCCAGTCTATTGCGTCTACCGCAGTGACGGACACAACCTTGACTACCCAAGTGTCGAGTATTCTCGATAATCACAATGGCCGCGGCGCGGGAGGTTATGGTGGAAATCGGTTTGGGACGATACGGACCATCACGACCGATTTAACTTCGGAAGCTCCGTCAATGACGAGAGCAGAGGGCAGTCTGGTTGTCGACGAGTTGGCCAAGGCGACGGAAATGCCCCCAAATCCGCCCCCAAAGTTTGTTGGAAGAGAGAGAAAGGCGAGTGGGACCCCTGCAGTTGATTTGACGAGGGTGGCGGAGGAACCTGATGAGAGTGTCTCTTCCAAGGAAAATGGGAAAGATAGAGGGAAGATGAGGGCAGATGAGATGAAGGAAGGAAAGGGAACCCCTGTCGAGAAGCCTGCGGATAAGATTCACGCAGTGCACCTTCATAAGGCGAAATGGCCTGATGACTTTATGGATGCGTTTCAACTGCAGAAACCGACTCGGCATAATGCGTCATCGCTTGATCAGGAGGAGCTATCCTATTCCCCTTTGTCCGTCTCCCCCCCAAAGAAGTTGGCCATAGTGGGGGCGGGGCGACGCAGTGACGGCTCGCATGAGCCAGTTTCACTAGCTCCGAGAAGACCCACTCACTTGGCAGGACGTGGTGTAGATAGTGCCCCTGCGCTCCTACCGAAAGCATCGATCTTGCGGAGGGATGCTAGTCCAGATGGGGCGTTAGCTTCGGGAGCAGCCCGCATTATGCTCCGCCGTCATAGCACCAAACCTTCACTACCTCCTCGCACTGGCAGTAGCTTGTCCCGGAATACACCTGATGATCCTCGGGATTCTGAGGATAACGATTCTCTGCCGTCTCCTGTGCCATTCCCTCGAACCGTTTCTGCGGATCTCTCCAGGACACCTTCACCCCGCACCGGTACCCCGGTCAGTTTCGGTAGCAGCGGCCTTGGACCTCCTGCCAATAATTCACCTGCTGCGGGATCGAATGATAGGCCGCGCCTGCCGAGAGGACGGTTCCAAAGTGAAATAAATGGGAGTTCTACAAGGGGAAAGCCTCGGCCCAATTCGTACGACGAGTTGGGAGAAAAGCCGTCTAGGACAAGGATTGAGAGTATGGTGAATCTGGGGAGGAGAGATTCTGCCATGGCAAGTGCGAGCGATTTAATGGCGCTGAACTCGGTGGATGGGAGCGCAGTAAGGAAGACACTCGTCGTTAGAGAGGAGGGGAAGCCTCCGACCCATTTTGTACGTCTCCTCTCCACCGCCTTTCTATCCTTTTTTTAGTCTGCAGGGTTCTATTCCTATTGATGGCGTCGTTTGACTTATTTTTGTTTCTCTAGCAACTTGGGGAATGCATTGGGAAGGGACAATTTGGGAGTGTGTATAGGGCCCTTAATCTCAATACGGGTCAGATGGTTGCCGTGAAGAGGATCCGGCTGGAGGGATTGAAGGAGGAGGATATTTCGACGTTGATGAGAGAGGTTGATCTTGTGAGGAGCTTGTCCCATCCAAGTATCGTCAAGTATGAGGGTATGGCGCGAGACGAGGGTACACTAAGCATCGTTCTCGAGTATGTCCTTAGTCTTTATATTAGTGGCCGTGCTATGGCTCATTTAACCTCTTTTAGGTATGCCGAAAATGGATCCCTCGCCCATACCCTGAAAGCGTTTGGGAGGCTCAACGAGCGACTTGTAGCAAGTTACGTCGTCAAGATCCTTGAGGGATTGCATTACCTGCACCAGAGCGACGTTGTCCATTGTGACTTGAARGCGGCCAACATTTTGACGACCAAGAATGGAAACGTCAAGTTGTCTGATTTTGGTGTGTCTCTTAATCTTCGTGCAATGGAACGGCAGAACGACGTAGCTGGAACCCCTAACTGGATGGCGCCGGAGGTTATTGAGCTTAAAGGTGCCTCGACAAAGTCTGATATTTGGTCGTTGGCTTGTACTGTTATTGAATTATTAACTGGACGGCCGCCATATGGCGATGTTGCGAATAGCATGACTGGTGTGTTACATTCCTCCTGCTGCGGCTTTCGATGGTATCATTGACGGTTCAATGGTGATTAGTAATGTTCCGCATTGTTGAGGACGATATGCCTCCTATACCCGAAGGATGTTCCGAGTTGTTACAGGATTTTTTAGAACAGTGTTTTAATAAGGATCCGTCCAAGAGACCTAGCGCAGAACTCTTGTGTGAGCACCCGTGGCTGAAAAAGAATTGGGTTGCTCTCAAGGTGCGCTCTTTTTTTTTTTTGGTCTTTGTCACCCACGATCTAGAGCGGAGCTAATTCGCTGATGTAGGATCTACGGCCGCAAGATAGTATTCCATTCTTGCGCCGCGTCAGTGCCGACTTTCAAAAGTCAAATATGGTGCAGTACCTTTCCAAGTTGGAGTCTCCGGACTCGCCGACTGCACCGGAGCCTCCGAAACGACTACCGGACGCTCCTTTGAGCTCTTCGCCCGCTTCCCCATCATCACCCATTGGGCGACGCACTTCCAATACATCTATTCGGCCACTTGAGACCGAGTTCTCCCCTCGTGAGCATAACTTTGTCAAAACTACGTTCGGCAAGCGTGAGTATTTTGGTTGTTTATGCCTCTCTCTCTGAATTTTTATATTGACGTTGCACTGTGTTAGCCGTGGCCTGCCGAGTCTGCTCGCAATATGTGAAAAAGACTGCGGTTCTGTGCGCTCAGTGCAGCTTGATTTCGCATACCAAGTGTGCCCCAAATGCACCACCCACTTGTGACCTTCGATCCCAACTCCTCCTATACGCTCACTATGCGGAGGTAGGGAGCCCAACGAGTGTGTACTCCAACCCACTGGATGCGCACCCTGATATCCCGCATGGCCCAGTAGCGATGTCGGATGTGCCCTACGTGACGCATACTCCCCGTTCGAGTGTTGATACCGCGCCACCACCGGCGCCTTCACCGGTCCAATATAGTCCAAATGCGCACTCTGCCCATCCGCCCACCGCTTTCCGGTTTATGGCGGCGTTCAGGCGCTCCCGTTCTAATTTGTCAACCGAGCCTGCTTCTTCTGCTCCCTCACCGGCGCCTTCGGCGTCCAACGTGGCATCCGAACTTGATGTTTCCAAGGTACCAACGAAGGAGGTAGAGAGAGCCGATCCCCCTGCGGAGCGCGCGCATGTCCTTCGAAAGCGTCCCCAAGTGCTGCACAAGCGAACCAAGGAGCGTCCGAGATCATATGCCAGTAACAGCACYGGCCTTAGCAGCTTGCGAAGTGCAGCCACAGCGGCCGAGAGTGTTCAAAGCGGCAGTGGGCGTGTGTCGCAGTTCTCGAATACGGATGCGAACACGAATGCTGATCGCAACACCCGACTCTCAGCTGGTGGTGCCACCTCGTCCTCCCATGATCGTGGCGGCTCGGGTTCGAAGGTCTATGGGAAAGGACAGGAACCTGCGAAGAAGTCGGTGAAGGTCGTGGTGGCTTCGGAT
>JAECYV010000010.1:39668-131887 GCA_023014305.1 Lepiota subincarnata
TTTTGCGCAAGAACTTTTACCGTAGAGACTTTGCCCGACTTTGGGCCATAGCGGCGGTAAGCGTAAAGCTGATATCTGCCAGATGCCGTTATTTGACACTCCGACTCAACCTTTGAAAARGTGACGCAACTGCCATGGTAACCCCAAGTTGTTCGGAACTTTCGATAAGAAGGTATGTTTTCCTCACATATTTGAACATATGAGGTCCATTTTGCAGTTTATGRAGGTCCACGGCTCCACGCAAGTTTATTTTTTCTTATATGGCTAAATCAGTCAAAGTCACCTGGCCAGAATTAAGGACGAGGATGACGTTAAGTGTTGAGGAAGGAAACGTCATGAGGGCGTCATGTAAATCATTTAATAATGCGTGTGATATGTGGTGGTGTCTAGATGTATGTACATACATATCCAATTATGTAGCCGGTGTCAATGACTCATTGATCAAAGGAATTTGAAAATTATCATCAATTTGGAGGCGTTATKTGGCATATACGAACAAACAAATGTGGAACGGTCATAAGATGAAGGAAAATAGAGGTCTTTAGGTGTACGTGTACGGTGATACGAGTTGGAATACCCACGTCGCACCAACGGTCCGACCTGTGTCGTGTTGTCGGCCTTTYAAGTCCTCCATTCGCGGCGTTTCCTGTTATTGGAGTAAAAGGTATTATGTTAAAAGGCACTGCTCGCATTATCTCAGACCTCCGCAAGTGGCTAACGATCCCCGCATATGCTCGGGCGACGATAKCCGTGAGTGGGGGGATTCGAAAGAGCGCCAGGCACAGAGTTCCATCTCGTTCCGCTCGTTCCGCAGCTCCGGCATGGTTTTTACGCTGGGTAAGTCAGGCACAGAGTTTCCTTTTCATACATTTCGGGCGTCAGCATTCCGGATTACATGTTAGAATTGCAGAGTTTGTAGTAAACAGAGGCCAAAGGGTTCGATAAGACAATCTCATAGCTAGGATGGAGGAGGACAATGGAGAGAAGAATTACTGCTGGTACATTGCGAATTCGAGTAACCTGAAACGCCCGATTTGACTGACGTCGGAGCAGATAGGGATTGGGGAAGAGGTTCTGCTCAGGGTGCAGTCAAGGCACGATACACAGTAATGGCACCCCGACAACCTTCGTTTATTTGTCCTGTTCAAAAGCCTTGCGACGACCCTCCAACTTCTGATATGCCTTCATGATCTCGTTGAACTCATCACTACCCTTCTTCATCTTCAAAATTTTCTCCAAGGCACCTTCAATACCATGTGCTTCTTCAATATTTTTCATATCAACGGCCTGCTCGTCCTCGTCRTTCCTATACATCAAGGCTGCCGCGATGCCGACCGCCAGGTTCTCTGTCGGTAATCCATGCTTCTTTGCGAGGCGGAATGGTCCTAATAGTCTATCATCCGAACCCAATTTGCGGAGGGGGTTACGCCCAACACGTTCCACCTCGTCGTCTACGCYCGGATTCCGGAAGCGGTCGATTGTCTTCTGGATATAAGACGTCATTTCGCCCTCCTTGAAAACATGGGGAAATTCCTTCTCCAAAACGACGCCACTTTCCTTCATGGCGCCCTGTACAGTAGGGAAAACGTGTTTCTCGTCTGCTATGGCAGAATCGACGACATTGTGGCCAAAGATGGCACCCAGATAAGCTGTTATGGCATGGCCGCAATTAAAGATGTATAGCTTCCGGGATTCATAAGCGGGGAGGTTTTCGGTGAGAACCATGCCAGGAATTGGAGGGGTCAGGGTTGGTTGGGATCCCTCCCGCGAGAGGGATTTGAGTGGGTGGATGTCAACAATCCATTCTGACATGGTGTGTGAGCAAGAATCGGGCGCATATAGTAGATTGGGGGAGCATACCGAAGAACTTGTCTACGCCAACCTCCAGGCCATTCGTTTGTTCTTGCACGGGCTGTGGTACAATTCTGTCCACCGAGCACTCTGCGAAACCGACATGTCGGTCTGCCCACGCCTTCGTTTCTTCGTCCAGACCATTATAAACCTCGTCCTTTAAATTATTTGTGGCCCCTCTACCATTCTCGCAGGCAATGATATTCAGCGAGCCAGAGCCTTCTTTCCTCCTGAGCGTGATTCCCCTCGCGATAATACGAGCAATCTGCTTCAATGCCCCGATGCCAATGCTGGTGGTGATCAGCTTGGTCTCCGCGTCTGCAATGTCGTCAGCAACCTGCATGATGCCTTCTTGGTCATTTGAGAGGATGCCCGAAACATTGCGGACATGGAATGGCCTCGTGCGTCGCGGTCCAAGGTAGTGAATTGTATAGGTTTGGTCTTGGTTCAATTGGGAGATAATCTGAGCGTTTATGTCGGCGAAGATGACGTGGTAGCCGGCCTTGGCCAGAAGGGCTCCGATAAATCCCAGACCGATGCTACCGGCGCCAAAGTGAATGGCGGTGGGATCTTTGATGCATGGTGAAGGGGAATGCTTGGGCGACATGATACGAATACAAGGTCAAGAAGGGCATGGGCCCCAAGTATGTATATGATATGAGACACTGGAGTGGAGAGGGTGATGAAATGATGAAATGTGATGAAGTAAATGGTTTGTTCGYGGTGTGGAGACAACAGTCATAAGAGGGCGTACAATCTATTTCAGGAACAACTCCCGTTGCTAGCGGGAGTGGCGAGCTGAACAACAACACCCAGGCTGGCCTCAGAAAAGGACAATACTGCCTATAGCACTACAATCTGTYGTCCCAAWGGCCCCTCAGTGCTTTGTGATGGATCCAGGGCACGTTCTGTGTAGACAAACCTGTCAACAGGATAAAGTATGGGAACGGCAATCCTTGTACGGTCAGATTCCCCCGCTGCCCTTCAATTCCCCATCATAAAAGGTACGGTGCGGTCAGCCCAGGTTCCAGCCCCCCCCCTCCCCCCGCCTCGAAACATCTGTGCCCGGAGATGCTTGGCAGGCTGTCTCTTCTGCTGGCAATATTCGCCAGTGCCCTCGTGGGCATTGTGTCTGCCTTCCCTATGCACGAGACAAATGCTCAGCGCATGGCGCGTGGTCTTCCACCTAATCCTCCAGCACAGTTTGCCAGAAGGGCCACTRCCGTTCGACGTATGTCCAATAATGTGTCATTGAATCAACGCTRGAACTAGTGGCTAGRTGTCGGGCGTACCGTTCCCTCTCCTCACCCGTCCCCTCGACCGTCCCCCCGACCAGTCCCGGTCTGGTGAGCACCCAGCCCATTCAAGCGACTATAGGCATGCTTATGATTCCAAGCCATACTGGTAAAATTCAGGTTAGGTCCGAGTCAGACGAACACTCGATTGGCTTCGTCAGAAACTGGGAAAATGGTGGAATGTGAGTCTACGCCCCTGCCTGAAATGTTTCGGGTATTCATCKGTCTTCAGAAGCGGCGTCAATTTCAGTGGCGACCCACTCGAGGTCAAAGTCTGCAAAGCCGGCTCAGGTCTTTATGACATCATTGCCACAGTAAGACGCTCGGTGCCCAATCCAGATTTYTCTCTRATTGCAACCTAGAACGCTGTCTTCTCTGGTCCATTCTATGTTGGTGCTGGGTCTGGGCCTGTCGCCAAGTCGCTCACTACTGGCGAYAGAAGGTCTGTATCGCTTCGCAGGAACCCCTGTCCCATCCCATATTAACCCATACRTTCCACCAGCTCCGTCGGATTTGGCAAYGTTCCAAAAAGTAAGAACTTCATTTCCCCCTTGGGAAAAAGTTTCTTTATTCATCTTGCATATCCAGCTCCTTCGAATGCACGCCCCACACTAATTGAAGGCAACTACTCTGAATCAGCCATCTGGTCATATAACCCCTCCACCAAAGAGCTTTCTCGTATGCCTATTGCCCCCCCCCTCGTGCCACTGAGTTCATTTGAGTAACTTGACTTCTCTCCGCATTTAGCCCAATGGATAAACCCTGACGGGAGCAAGCCCAACACTGTCATTGCATACGATATCCGCGCGGTATGTTCCTTGTCCGACTTCTGCATCGAAGCGCTTCTTATGATTACATCACTCCTTACTCTTKTACGCAGAATGGTTTGTTCTTTGTCGGTGACATCTCTGAGTGGAACGTATCTGGCTCCTTTGCCTCTGCCGTTGTGCGTACMTTTCCCTCTTTACAACTTAACTAGCTGACGCCACTTCACCACAGCATTTTTACCTCGTCTGAGTTTCCATTCTGAGCCTTGTATGCCGAGGAGACCCACACCCACTTTTGTCCCTCACTCCCTGTACACCTTCGTTCACGGACATCAYCATTTGGGGGTTACCTTTACTAATGGACTTGTGTACCTGTTTCTAATCGGACACTGCTTACGTGCGCGATACCCGTTAAAGCACGGTAYCAYAAATGACAATTCTCTTTCAGTAATACTAGTACAACATAATACGACAGTGGTTATTTCTTCTTATGAACGAAAAGGCATCGAACTACCCTGAAAACCCATTCACAGTTTACCTTCCGGGGGTCCTTTACATTGGCCAAGAAAGGGAGCGAACTTGTCTGATCCAGTTCGTATTGGCATTGGGATACTGCAGAGTAAACCATTTAATATCTCCCCTGCCAGACAAAATCGAAATCGTAGACATACCTGCCAGACCATAACACCAGCGTCTGCATCAGCCACCCTGATTAGCAAAACGCTCCCGCCAACAAAAGAGAAGGGGAAAAAGAACGTACTCCAGTTTCTAGCCTTTGCTTGTTGCACGCACTGTGCCAGAGTGGCTGGAGGTATATATCCGTTGGTCGCATCAGCAGTGGTTGCTGGTTTTCCGATGACAAGTTTTGAGAGCGGAACTCCACTTGCTGCGATTTGGAAGACCGAGGACTGGGGCCAGACGTTGGAAGATTGAGTGAGCAAGCCAGGGCAGGTCGTGTACTCGCCCTCTATTTAAACAGACGTTCTSTTTGGTATCGATTGGTTTAGTAGAGATCGAGCAAGGACTCACGGTTGTAGAACTAGATACACAGCAACTGGTTAGGCTAAATTCGGTGGTGATGTAGAGCAAGAAGACTTACTTGGATATTGTACCAATCAATCATGTTTCCGACTTGCCTGTGGATATTRAGGAAACCACCACCGGGGAACTTTCCAGGAGAGAACCTGTCCGCGTTTTATCATCTGAGCATTGGAGTTACATATATAGTATGTGTGGTCGTACCATGGGGCAAGAGCTAAGTAAATGGTTAGTTGAGGATCTTAGGAGTGCCTCTGGCATGGTAAAAGCAAATTACTTACGAGCATGGGTAAGGATGTATGTGCTCTGTGGAAGTTGTGACCGGAGTTGCCTCGTAAAGTTAATGAGCCATTGCTGGGAAGGTCGGTCATCGTCCGTCAACCTGCAATGGAGCAATGAATACCGGAAAATATTCACCTCAGCTCTTCCCGTGTTCATGGCATCCAAGTCCTATAATAACCGATCAACCTCGTCGTATTTCTGGTTCTGCGCAGGCGAAGCATACCTCATAGTCAACATCGGCACCGTCCAAATTGTTATTCTTGACAAACGCTGCCACAGTATTCGCGAGGGCGACGGGGTCTGTGTTAGTCGGGGAGTCCGTGGCTCCAAAGAGAGACACAATGAGCTTAATGCCAGCTTGGGCATATTGGTTTTTGATGGTTTGGCGCTGAGCAGGGCTGAGCCTGCTCCATTCTAAAGCCTAGAAGTAGATTGAAGTTTGTCAAAAATATGCTTGGCGACCCGATCTATGATATTAGAGAAAATCATACATTATCGAAAGGCCCCCTCGTCAGGAAGAAAGAAAGAGCACTATTAATGTCTTGTTAATAAAAAAGGCATGTTTTGCACTTGAATGCGAGAGGAGAACGAACACGACGTTATACCCCTGGTATCCAAGGCTACAGTTAGATTTTATTTATTCCAAGTAGAAAGTGCCATGTTACCTGAACCATGTTAACGGGGGGAGCTCCACCCGAAACGAAATTGTCGGTGTAGACCACGAAATGCGGGGGGGCGGGAACAGCCTGCTTCGCCCGAGGAGTCAAAAAACTGGCGGCAATATCGGTGAAGTTGTGAGCCTCATAAGGAGCTGCTGCCGTGACGGCCAGAGTAGACAGGCCAGCGAGAATTGCACCAAGTTTTTTAAAGCCAAACATGTTCAACTCTRGAAGAGACTCGTTGGAGAGAGCTGCCGCTGTGAGGAAGGGCTGGACCTTGGGATTCCTCGTATCTCATTCTTAGGCAAGTTATATACGCTTGTTCTGTTTATCTCTGGCACATGAGAAAGAGCGAAGTGTTCGGTTTTCCTGCCGTTAACTCGTAGGCCACCGTTAGAGAAACACGATTCGTCCATGCGCTCTTCAACATTAAAAGCGCCCGGTTATTCCCTCCTAGGTGAAGTGTCCATCAGCGGCAGCCCAGGAACAATGCAAGTACGCAAGAATTCGTCCCCATAGCGTATCGAACACGGCGTAAATTTGGGTCCACTAAGAGTATTTCTCCAGATTTCAAGGGAGTCCGTGTGGGTAACAGTTGAGCATAAGCAGGAGAGTGACTAAGTGCCGCGTTTCCCATACCATCAAGCCTTCGGATCGCGAAACCAAGTTCTGGATGACCTCGAATAAGAGGGGAGGTCGCATGGTCGTGCCATTTATTTGGCGCTATTCCATTGCTATTCATTAACGTAGATCGCGAAGATAACTCTGCTTCCTCAACCTAAGCAGTAGTTGTAACATATTACCCACCTAAGCTTGCAATTTCCAGCCGCACATCAATTATTCGCACTACTTCAATAACTCGTACCACGTGGATCGGCGCTTCAGCTGTGCCTGACCCGTTCTGGGAATGCTTTTCCACATTTGAGCAAATGTCGCATCAGCTGACTAATACCCTACTCCTCAAGGGACGCCTCAACTCTGACTCTCTTGTGGAAGAAAGCCGCTGTTCAAGCATCAAGGCTAGTATATACATGTATTGAGTTAGTGAACGTACAATGTAAGACTTAGGCGCAGATAAACTAGCACCGGAAAGCAGAACCACATATGCATTGCGCCCAAAAACAGTAATGGCGCCTTTCTTCATACTAAGAACTAGCTCAGGTTGTCCGTACATTCCTGTCCCTATCCATTCTGAGATACCAATGGCGGTTTAACTTAGTATGCACCAGAATATCGCCCCTCAAAGGCAGTCCGGATTTTTCTCTGCACACGGGGTATGTATTTTATCGTAAACTGACGACTCACGGGAAGTTGCTGGCCGAATGACCAAGACAAAGACACTGATTATGAATAGCACATTGTTTTCAACTTCCTTGTAATAACCTAGGGCTCACGCCACAGCGCACAAGGTCGTATTTCTGTAGTGCATAGTGATTCTCGGGGACTCGGACCTGGTACTTAGATGCACTAAAGTATTAGTGGCCTCCAAAAGTAATAAGATATCCGCTCGAAAATGGCTATGGTAAATTGAAGATATGATTTGTGAACCACATGGAGGTCGTTCAAGTGACCGCAATCAGCGGCTCCTTACCTATACTTCGGTAGTTCGAACGCCCTCTTCAACGGCGAACCTCCTCGCGAATAACAGTCGTAGGCTATCTTTTTTCCAGGTAATCATGTCCATTTAAAACCTGTGTTTGCTGCAGGGAAAAGCATTTGACCTCTCGAGAACACATCACGCATTAGTCCACACTAGGAACTGCTAGCTGTTTTCATTAAGGGGTAAACTACCCTCAACAGATTTGTGCAACTATCCGCATTGGAGTAAACGACCACCCTTGTAACTTACTAGAATACCGCTTCCACCATTCATTTTAGCCCATTTTTATTCTTCATCTTGACTAGTGACCTCGTAGAGTTAGAGACTTCTTAGTTTCGCAATATCTGTCAAAGCACTGTAACCTCAAATGATGGCCCTCTTTCAAATCGATAATATTAATACAACAATGGTTACCTCCCAATGAAGGAAATAGGAAAATGGTATCAAATAGGCATCAAGGAGGCTTTTACTCTGGGAAAGCGAGAGAGCGAACATCTCTGATCCAGGACGCCGCGGCATCAGGGAACTAACAGGGCATCAGTCAGTGCCTCCTCTTTCGGATAAGGCCAAGGATGTGACATACCTCCCAGACCATAACACCGGCGTCTGCATCAGCCGCCTCAATTAGCAAAGCTCGCCCACCAAAAGGGGACGAAGAACTTACTCCAGCCTCTGCTCTTTGCTTGTTGCGCACACTGAGCTAGGGTTGCCGTTGATATAAACCCATTACTTGCATCACCGGCAGTTGCCGGCTTGCCAATCACAAGTTTCGAGAGCGGAACTCCGCTCGCTGCGATTTGGAAGAGCGCGGACTGAGGCCAGGTACCGGAAGATGTGGTTAGTAAGCTGTTACATGTCGTGTACTCGTTCGTGCCCTCTGTTCATACAATGTTTTTTTGTTTTTGTTTTTGGTATCGATGTGTGTAATAGAGATGGAGTGAAGACTTACGGTTGTAGAACTGAATGGACAATCGGTTAGATTATAGGTAGTAGTAAATGTGGGAGGGAATGAACTTGCTTGAACATTGTACCAATCAATCAGGCTTCCGACCGCTTGGTTGACCGTGAGATAAGCACCTCCGCCAAATTTTCCGGGAGAGAACCTGGCCAGATAGTAWCTTCTAAGTATTAGAATTTAATCCCCAATGTGTAGTCGCACCATGGGGCAACGGCTAGGTGGGAGAATCAGTTGGAAGCCCTTTAATGCAGTAAAGCCAATACTCACGGGCATGGGTAAGGATAAATGTGCCTTGCGGAAGCTGAACTCGCAGTTGCCGCGTAAAGCTAATGAGCCATTGCTAGTGATGGTGTTCGCCGTCATCCTGCAGTGAAAAATGAATAAAATAATTACCTCGCCTCTTCCGTTCCCTGCGTTGATGGCGTTGAAGTCCTATAATGACTGATCAGCCATCCCCTTTCTTCTTTAGCTGTAGGTTGAGTATACCTCGTAGTCAACATCAACGCCATCCAAATTGAAATTCTTCACAAACGCCGCCATAGTGTTTGCAGTGGCAACAGGATCTGCGCCAGACGAGGTAGGGGCATCTGTGGCTCCAAAAAGTGACACGATGATCTTGATGCCAGCCGCGGCATATTGGGACTTGACACTGGCCCGTTGAGCCGCGGTGAGCCAGGTCCATTCCTCAGCCTAGAAAAATATCGAAGGTTTGTCAAAATAGGCCCGGCAACCCGGTCCGTAATTACTAAAGAAAACCATACTTTGTCGAAGGGTCCTTCCGTGAGAAGGAAAGAGAGAGCGCTATTTGGAGACAGTCAAAAAAATAAACACGTTTCACAAATGTGGGAAGTAACGAACAAGACGTTGTATCCCTGGCATTCAAAGGTTCATTTGAGAAGATTGATTCCAGATAGAACAACCTGTCTTACCTGAACCTGGCTGACAGGAGGAGGGCCAGTTTGGCCAGAAACGAACTTATCACTGTAAATCACGAAGTGTGGGGGCCCGGGAACAGCATGAGTCGCCCGTTTAGTCAAGAATTTTGCGGCAGTATCAGTAAGGTTGTGACTCCCGAAAGGGACCGCAACTGCAAAGGTAGAAAGTGCAGCGAGGATTGCAACGAGTTGGGTGAACCCAAGCATATTCGACTCTGTACAAGTGCTGATTGGATCGGGTGTCGCTACGAGGAAGAACTGGACCTAATTTCCTCGCATCTTATTTCTGGGCCTGGTTATATATCCGCCAATCTCTGGTACCTGAGAAAGAGTGAGGTATATCGGTCTTCTTACTACCAGCACAGACCCTCACCAGTCAAGACATTCGAGCCGTCCATGTGCTCTGAATGAGCTCTATCATTCTCTCCCAGGAGAAATGGCCATCTTCACAGACCCAACAAAAGCGCAAGCGCACATGAAGCTGCAGACCCATGACCGTAGCGTATCAAATAGGGCGTAAATTTGGGACCACTGAGAATATTTTTCAGGTTTCGGAGGTATGGAAAGAATGAAGCCATGGGGTGCATATGGATCGCATGTTGAGCACAAGTGGGAGAGTTGCTAAGTGACCGCGCATTCCCATTCAGATCGTAAAACGGTGTTCTCGACGAAGTCGAATAGGGAGTGATCGCATGGTCGGGAGGACGGGTGACTCGTCGGAAGAAACTCAAATATGATCAGCCGACTTTCGAACCTGCGGTTGCATGTTGCGAGGCGACCGAGTGTGAGGTGCGCGAGAAACGCAGCCGGATGTTAGGGCCTGCAAGCGGGCTAATCACCTACTAGCCACAATACGCATCCAACAGGCTTGCATCATCATGCAAAGAGCCATGGTTCAAACGTCCCCGCCCWAGTCTTGAAGCACAGCCGACATTCTTGAGGTGTTATATTGCTCGGAGAACCTGAAATGCCTGCGGGAAAGCCACGTATCATTGATTGATATGGAAAGCCTCGCGGGACGTAACAGCTTCTTGCTCCACATCGTGGCAAGCGGCCTGTTTTGCGGGATTGATAGATAAGATGCCTTCCAAAAAGGTACTAAGGCTTTTTTTCTTTGTTTCAGCAACCTGTAAGAGGCTCGTTAGGTCAAAGCAGCGAAGAGAACCCAGCGCTATTTTTAGTCGAGGGTCGCGTGCTATCGAATCCCAAAATGGTAATCCGAGTCCCTGCGATGGCGCCGAATATTGGGAAATTGTGGCTTAATTCAATAGCCTCGGTTATTTGRATGCTTTTGCTAAAAAGATATTCCTGTATTGAGGTACGACTTCCTAAAGCTCCCAGGGCCGATCATTGTGGAACACCTCACAGGGCAAAAGTGAAGAGAGGTGAGTGATACTCGATCCACTGGCAATTGCCATGCATTCGTGAGACTGATGGTCTACAAAAGAAAGTTTGATGATACCGGCGGCAGGATGTGTGTGGTAATTGGATAATTTACATATTAGAGCTCCTCCCAACCTCACAGCTCGACTAAATCGGCCACGAGAGCGAGCGCACAGAGGTGATCCAAGGAGAAGCAGCTCGTGGATACTTGCCAGTTGAGTTAGGCCTTGACTAGAATTTAATTCAAGTAAGCGCGTACCTCCCAGACCATTACGCCCCCATCTAGAAAAAATAAAATAAATCAGAGTGAGTTGTGACTGCCCTCATAGCCGAGAAATGATCTACACACTCCATCCTTTATTCTTCGCCTGCTGCACGCAATTAGCCAGAGTTGAAGTCGAGATGAAACCGTTACTAGCGTCACGAGGCGTTGCCGGCTTTCCGATAACGATTTTATCGTGCGGCACACCACTCGCAGCAATCTGAAATACAGCTGTTTCCGGCCAGTTATTCGAGGAAGTCGTCACAAGACTCGTGCAAGTGGTGTACTCGTTTACACCCTCTGCATTGTTGGGTGAGGAAGCAGTACCTTCCATTTGTTCCGCAACCACTTACGATTGTAGAACTGATAAGACGTTAGTACTATATCAAAGGAGAGCAGGTGAGGTTCAGCCCACCTGCACATTGTACCAGTCGATAAGGTTACCTACGGTCTTGTGGACGTGAAGGTAACCACCTCCGCCCCACCTATTAGGCGAGAACCTACAAAGAACACTAAGCTATAATCTCTTGTTCGCGCTATCACAACATACCACGGTGCGACGGCTAGATAACCGGATGCTCATTAGTACCTATTTCACTCATGATTGTCAAAATAAAGCTCACGAGCGTGAGTAAGAATGTAAGCTCCCTGAGGCAGGTGTGTCCTCAGCTGTTTCGTGAAATTTATCAACCAGTCCTGTGATCTGCTTGAACAACCGAATCTTTACACCATCAATGGTATTACCTCAGCCTTTCCATCCCCTGCCTCAAAAGCACCAAAGTCCTCATAGTCGACATCAATGCCATCCAAGTCGAACTGCTTAATCCACGCTGCAAACTTGTTAGCAGTCGCGATTGGGTCGGCATTAGTCGTAGTGGGGATGTTGGTGGATCCAAATGCAGAGACGATGAGTTTAATCTCAGCAGCCGCATACTGGGATTTAATGGTCGATCTCTGTGCCGCCGTTAGCGCGGTCCATTCATAGGCCTAGGGAGAAGTCTATGAGATGCATATCACCCTTAGCATTTTGGGTAAAGGAGCTTGACCTTGTCCCAAGCTCCTTCCAGGAGCAAAAATGAGAGCGCACTAGGAATTAAGATAATCACGGACCCGAGTTCATAGCATCGACGTTGGTCCTTACAATACATTGAAACCCTATGTGGAATCAGTGTGAGCCTATCTCGACCACATGTGTCGCCGCTGCTTTGATACCTTTATTTTTGAGACAGCCGGTGGTCCCGTTGTTCCATCGTTTGCATCCCCGTATACCACGAAATGAGGTGCAGCTGGAGCCGTGTGCGACCAGGTGAATGGCGCCTGGGATCCGAGACTATTCCAGACGGTCTCATTCATTGGTATTGATAGAGCTCCGTGGAAGGGCAACATCAGGAATATAAGTAGCGCAACCCAAGAGCAGATTTTGCGAAGCATTTTCTAGAGGATATGGGTTAAATGCCACAAAGCTCAGAAATGGTGCGTTCCGGGGCATGACTTTTATACCGCCTAGATTGGGGTTGGGAGAGACTCCCGAGCTAGCGTAAAAATTCAGTGACTATATGGTGTGATCAGTGGTGTTCTTGTCTTGTACCATTGTCCCATTGCTCAGACAAGGCGGCAAGTGTGGAGCCTCTACACCGTGCTTCCACTCATTCAGGCAAGGCCACCATGAGACGACACATTTACGAAATTCCTGAGACACGGAGGACAAGGAATAAGTTAGGTTGTGCATATGGCTCGTTATTATCCGCTCCACACGCCTTTTTGCAGGAGAAGCATAGGTAAATCCATTTTGGGGAAAGAACGCCGCAATGCACTTGCTGAYTGTCGAGGCTCGATACTCGAGGGTGCATCACTGTCCATGTGCATGCAGATTCCAGATGATTTGATGTAGGCGCACACCATGTGAGGGACGAGAGCTTCTAGGGTCCATGAAACACAAATACTTGAGAAAACTATGTGAGGTAGAACAGTGATGCATAAGGTGGTAATCGGTTCGTGGTTGCCAAAAAAAACGCACTTTGTTGGAGGTCCTTCTCCCAAAGGAAAGAAAGCATGATCGGAGGATGGATGACTCGTCACAAGAAATCGATTAACCGAATTTCGATCCGCGATTGCGCGTTGGGAAGCAGCCGAAAATGGGAGTCCGCGTGAAACGCAATCAAATGTGAGGGCATGTGTCGGCTGCTCACGGACTCATTCTAACCATGGGTATACATCCGACAGATTCACGCCAGACTGTGCTTGTAGTTTAGGGTCGCCATCTTGGAACAAATGCCGCTTTCCGCGGGGCACCACTGTGTTGTGCGGAGGACTTGAAATGACTGCCGAAGGTCTCACGAAGTATTGCAGAACCTAAGGCAGCTCACGACAGTGAGCACATCCCAGTCTCTTGTTCCACAGGAAGTGCTCCACGTAGTTCATTTGGAGAGCCGAGTTGCCTAAGTATTCTCCCTGAGATTTGGGGGTTGTCTTTGAGGAGGAGCGACCGAATTCGGAATTCCAATCAGTTGTTAATTGATACAGTATTACGGTCCAAGGGTCTGACGACGCTGTAACACTGCGTGGATGCATGTAACCGGACGGGCCCCTCCCCGCGTTAGAGACGGAGGTTAGACACTTGGTCGGAGTGGGGGAGGGGGTCTCGATTGGGCGGAGAGTGCTCTTTATGGAATGCTTCATCATTGGAACGAGAGAACAATTTGTCAACGAGAGCAACAAACCCTTATTCAAGAAAGTGTCACGAAAGCGTGAAAGTAAGGACGTTGTTGTCAGGCATATAGACCTATAAGCTAGGTGCGTCAATGGTATGTAATAGTAACTCACATCCCTTAATCGGGCAACGCAAAAGATATGCCGAGTAGTTGTCGTGTGGGTGTTGAAGGTTCGAACGGATGGAGCTCGTAGATATACTCTCATCCTTACAGCTCACCGTGGAGTGTCTGGTTCAAGGTGATCCAGTGTCGTTGCGTCAGTGCCGGAAGTATTCGGCACCGATACTATTTTCGCAAGGTATTGGTTAATGTTGTTATCGAAGTATGTACACTCGAACTCAAAAAAATATGTGCAGCTCATGAAGACCCTTTAAATCATATATACTCGGCACTTTTATCGTGGCCTGCTTGAATCAAAGCCACAGCCTCTTGTGAGCGTGGTGAAATACAGCACTTGAATGGTTGAGGGTGACTAAATTGATCGCAGATCGGTTGGTTCAAATTTAGATTCAAGGAGTAGAGGAAAAACATACAAAATAGTTTCCTTCCCAAGATACTCAAAATTTGGTGCAATAGGCTCTCCCTTTTCATCTAGCGTTGGAGTGACATTGAAACAGGCCAGGATACAAGCAGCGCTTAACCAAAAATTCGCGAGGCCGAAGTTAATTCCGGGACAGATCCTAAGTCAAAGGTTATCATCCCCGGATACATAACTAATAATGCCGACTGTTCAGGGTTACACACCGACGACCAAAACCGAATGTAGCAACTACTTCCGGATCAAGAATATTGTTGTCTGTGTTAAGCTGTCCGTCTGATGTGAGGAAGCGTGCTGGATCAAACGTGAAGGGATCTGGAAAAGCTTTTTCGTCATGCATAAGGGCCCTTTCAGAGTCATAAATTCAATATCAGGTGCAGCATTGGGGATAAGTCACCAGGTGTTTCCTACGACGATTGATCCTTTCGGTATGAGGTAGCCCCGGTACTCGTCGTCCTGAGTTGACATGTGTGGAAATCCTGCAGGTACAACTGGTCTCCAGCGCAGCTGTTCCTTTATAACAGCGTGGAGATATGGTAGTTTTGATTTGTCTTTTAAATCAGGGAGCCGGTCCGATCCAATGACGGAGTCAATCTCAGCTTGCGCTCTGGCCTGAACATCAGGGAAGAGGAGGAGGACGACAATGAAATTGATGACTGCCGTCACTGATGTATCGGTTCCGCCTATTTCACGAACTTTATGAGAGGGACCAGGTTTTGGTGTATCGGCTGGAAGTGGCGCACCTGCATTAAACATTCCTGCAGCGTTCTCAATGATCCGCTCCATGACCTTTGGATCTTCTTCTTGGGTAATTTCTTCTAAGCTTCGCGAGAGGAAACACGGGCGCGCAGTCCCATCGGCCTAGATACCGTGAGTCGGTAGAAGAGGTTGTGGCAATCGTTCAACCTACTAAGCCCTTCTTAGATGCCTCAAACGGCTCCCTGAAAAAGCGCGACATGAGTTCTCGTCCTTCTCTCGCCTCCTTCTGGAATTGAATTCCAGGGAACCATTCGGGAAGGTACTTCAGAAACGGTAGCATATCAACCGCGTACTTTCCCGGAACGGTCGTGGATGTTATACAATACAATGCCTTCTCCGCGAGATCAATCCAAGGGTCGTTCACTCTTTTGATTGGAAGGCCGTAAGTGAGAGAAATAATGCTTCCCCCGACGCCGCTGCAGCCGCGAAAGTTCCCTGAGGCCAATGTTTCAAAATACATTGAGAATACGTACTTGCGAATGTGAGTTAGGAAGTCATCCGGCGTTGTAAGTAGATTCGGTAGAAGGAACTTGCGGATGAAATCCGAGATACAAGCCATGATAGGTGCCTGATCTGGAGTGTTGAGGTGTTTGACCATGATTCTCCTTCCTTCACGCCATTCACTACCATACGGCTGCATTGCGATGAAGCGACGACCATCGACTCTACCAAGAACTCAGGGTGATAGTAAAGGTTTGTAGGAGATGATACCCACAGCTCGTATCCCATAGTCTGATGGAACCTACTCGAGTAAATATTAGAACGCTTGTCCAGGAGGTCGCTACATGCTTTGAGAGAGTTGAGGATAACGAATGGCACCCCGACAGCATCGAGGTATACGATATCCGAGCCTATAGTTCCGCATGAAACATGAAACGTGCTTTGACGCTAGGAGATATAATCTCACCTAGATCTTTCGAGTACTGGGAAAATCTCTCGTGTATATGGTGATTCGGGAGGTCGAGTAGATTACCGAGGAAGGGGAGACGTTTGGGTCCTGGAGGGTAGTTTTTCTTGGATCGCGTCCAGAGGAAAATCGTTACAGGGACGAAGACTACAATAAGAGCTTTCATAATAGGAAGTAGCTCGAAGGCCATAATTGCGAAAAGAGGGAGGATTATAATGCGCCCTTGAAGTGCCTCGTTACGTGATGCGGCCTCAAATCGTCGAAATAAGAGCAGCGCCTATATGGTCGAGGTGAAATACGTGGTGGCCACACGCGCCGTGGCGAAYAACTCGAGTCTCTCGGCTATAATTGACCCACATGCCGCAGAGCACCTTAAAGCATGAAATGCGGCCCAAATTTGGCGACTTGTCGATTGCTTGACATAAGTTCCATGATCAATCAGTTCCAAGAGGCTATCTTACAAAATGTGGCTTCCCTCAGAAATTGGGAGAGGGGAGGAGATAAGGTTAGTATTCAATCTGAGATCGATCATTGGAGCCGATGGTTACAGTAAACAGAGATGGTTTGATGATTCCGAAAGTGGTTTGAATATACACATAGATACTTAAATTACATAAAAGGTTTCCTTGCGATCTCACATTGCGGATTAGACAGGCCACGAGAGCGAGCGCACCGAGGTGATCCAAGGAGAGGCAGCTCGAGGATACTGCCCAATCTAAGTCAGGCCTTGCCAGCAGTCAAATCAAACAAGCACACACCTCCCAAACCATTACGCCCCCGGCTGGAAAGAACGAAGTCAGTACAAGCYACTTCTCATCGTTCATAACCAAGAAATGGTTCACGCACTCCACCCTTTATTCTTCGCCTGTTGTACGCAACTAGCCAGGGTCGAAGTCGAAATGAAACCATTACTAGCGTCGCTGGCCGTAGCTGGTTTGCCGATAACAAGCTTATTCAATGGTACGCCACTAGCGGCAATTTGAAATAGGGCTGTCTGTGGCCAGGTATTCGAGGATGTTGTCAAAAGGTTAGCGCAGGTCGTATACTCGTTTACACCCTCTATTATTGTTGGATGAGGGAGGAGCAGAACTGGTGCATTGGTAACATGACCACTTACGGTTGTAGAACTGATAAAACRTGGGTGTCAGGTCAATGGGGAGTAGGCGAAGCTCAACATACCTGTACATTGTACCAGTCGATGAGGTTGCCTACGGACTGGTGAACTCGAAGATAGCCGCCTCCACCCCAYCGGCCAGGTGAAAACCTGCAATGACGTCAAGCTTTGAATCGCGTTCGTGGTACCGTTACTTGCCATGGCGCGACAGCTAAGCAGTTCGACATACGTTAATGGCTATCCCCTGGTGGCTGACAACATAAAAGTTTTGAAAAAAAAACTTACGAGCATGGGTAATAATGTAGGTACCCTGAGGCAGTTGTGCCCTCAGCTGTTTCGTGAAACTTATCAGCCAGTCCTATAGCCTGTTTCAGCAACTGGGTGTCTATGCCAGAGGACGAAGTCAACGYACCTCAGCTTTTCCATTTCCAGCATCAAAAGCGTTGAAGTCCTCATAATCGACATCAATGCCATCCAAAYTGAACTGCTTGACCCACGCCGCAAACGTGTTAGCGGTCGCGACTGGGTCGGCGTTRGTCGTAGTAGGGACGTCCGTGGATCCAAAGGCAGAGACGACAAGCTTGATCCCAGCAGCCGCATACTGGGATTTAATGGTTGACCTCTGTGCCGCCGTGAGTGAGGTCCATTCAAAGGCCTACAAACAGTCCATGAGATAATACTGTCGTGTAACATTTCTAGACTTGGATATTTTACCTTGTCCCAAGCTCCTTCCAGGAGCAAAAAYGAGAGTGCGCTATGCACCAAGGTAAGCACGGAACTTTAGTGCATCATCGTCCTTACAATACATTGAAACCCTGTATGAGGTCAGTGTGAGTTATATGGAGACCGTGCTTATGCGTCACTGCCGTGATAGAAYGCCTACCTTTATCTGTGAAACAGCCGGCGGTCCGGTCGTCCCATCGAATGCATCTCCATACACAACGAAATGAGGTGCAGCTGGAGTAGCTCGGGACAAGATATCTCGCGCCTGGGGGTCCAGAGAATTCCATACAGTCTCATTCACCGGGAAAGACAGAGCACCATGGAGAGTTGATGTCAAAAGTATGGACAGAGCAGTCCAAGAGAAGGGTTTGAAAAGCATTCCGCAGAATCTTTGTAGACCCTGGAGGAAATAGAAATCTCGAAGGGTTTCGACATGGACGGGTTTTGGTGCTTGGTTTTTATACCGCACGTTGAGGTTGGTGGAGGCTTGGTGAAACTTCCCGAGCTAGAGCCGAGAGGGGACCAGGTGACACGCTGAATGTGCTCTTGTCCTGTCCTGTTGCTTTGAAGAACAGTTTCCGGGCCAGCGTGGGCCACTGAGGCCTCTACATGGAACCTCCACTGAACGAGCAAAGACAATTACAAAACAGTACGCTTGCGAAGCTTCTATGGCATGTTGGGCAACGGACAAAGCAGGGTGCGCATATGCTTGTTGTTGGTTCACTACACGCGTCTTTCTGTAGGGGGAGCGCAGGTCGACCTTTTTAGGATGCGGAAGAACATTGTGATAGACGTTTTGAGTTGTTGGACGCCATCCGTATGGTAGAGAGTACATCATCAACACGCGCACCAAAKGTCTCGTGTGGGTGTAGACCATGTGTAATAAGGATGATATCTAGAGTCGACGGAGTGGAAATGCTCGAGCGAGACCATGTTRGTGGGGGTTAGGCAGAGTAACGGTGGTCGAGGTGGCAATGAATTTCGTTCATATCTGTGGCTTTTTTGGTATTTGGATTTAGCACGGGACACAAAAGTAGTGGGTTATATTCAGCCGTGACTTTCATAGGRTGGCTCGAGAACAGGGTCCGTAATATCCTTTAGCCAGGCATCGGGAAGCAGTTATCGTCCATCCGGTAAGACTCGGATCATCGCGCCAGGTGGCGGTGGGATATGCTGGGAAAACATCAAGGCCAAGGCGTTGAAGAAGCTGGTTAAAGGTAACAACATGACTGCAAAGTCCCGAGAGCTTACTGATGCAGTATCATACAAAAGGGGGTGTAAATCGAAGGTCATAGCGACTAAAAATAAATCGGAGCACGGGGCGTCTGAGCTCCTCAGGGTGATGGGAAAAGGAGTTTTCGGAACGGCCCACCGATATTGAAACGAGGAGTGGCGGCGATGGTCGTGTGTGGTGATTTAAAGGGCTGATTGATTTTCACGAAATTGGACTCTGTGCGAGTATGTGAGGTTTTGGTGGTTGTGCCGTTGGTCCTTCGATTGCGTCGTGTTAGAACGTGGTATACAACTCTGGGGTCCATGTTATTCCCAGCGAAGACGGGTGTGGGTAAGGTATRACTTTGATCCACTACGGACGGCAGAAAAATTTTGTCTCCCATGTTGGATATGASCTTGTTCTTGGCGYTGGGGRCTGGGATGAAGAATAAGGTGACAAGTGCCGTATTCAGCTAAGCACCGTCGACGAGGCTCAGGGTTAGTTACCGCACAATGGCAGGGGCGCTGCTGGGAGGCGCTGAGATGGTGCCGAACACGTGAATTCGATCAGAAGCGGGCCTCAAGGCCCATCCTGTCACAATTTAGGTAATGACGGTCTTTATTATGAGCTATCTACTTAAAGTATCTACTCATTTTTAATCCTCTTCCCCCTCCATCTTCTTCAATGCCGTCCACCAGACCCTCCCAGTACTCAGAAGAAGCATACAACCCCCACTACACTTCTTCGGAATTTGTCTCAACTGGGTAAGCTGGTACCTCCTTTCCCATCATAACTCGCCTATTGACAGTGCCTGAACATTCCAGGAGACTGGAAGCGGCGTTGAAGAGGGCCTCTGAAAAGGCCGCCCTGTATGAGAACCAGATGAGGGACCTCGATGTCGGTGTAGTTCGTGGTGCACTGCGCTACCACATCTCCAACTCACCTTCCCTCCAGGGTAGACTATCACACCACCTCAATGGCTTTCGCGGAGTCGACGCCGACCTCCAACGGGCTTTCCGAACCTCACAGGTCAGTGCCAGCCGTCGCGGAAGCATGTGATTAAGTAGCTCATGGTAACCGTAGCTCGAATCCAAAAGAGCGGACCGCACTTTGGCTGTGCAGGTCCCCCACGTCGGGAACGAGCTGGACGAGTCGATGGAGGTTCTGGTGAGGCTCGGGAATAAATTGCCTGCGGTTCGGTCGCAGGTGAACGGGATTTCCGACGTCTATCTGTCGGGTCACCAGACGGTAAGGCTGGGAAGCCTGTTGTACCAATTTGGGATAGCTGATGTTGTATGCTATGCACAGGCCAAGATTCTTGTGTCAGAATTGGAGTGGTTGAATACAGACTTTTATGAACGCTGGCGGCGCATCATTTTCACTTCCACAAGCCCGGTCTCCTGGCGATGGAAGGCCATCATGCGCACTTTGTTCGTCATTTCATTTATGCTCTGCTTCCGGCTTTTCTGGATAGCCCTTGCCGGAGCTTACCGCGCCCATCGACACCGACTCGTATGGGGTGACAAGCTCATGTCATAATGACATACAGGGGGGCTACCGTTACTTATTATTACTTGACTACACCTCATTGCATGGCATTTCGTTTCTTCGTCGTACTGCTATTTGCATCATCCTGCTCCAATGCTTTTCACGCTCTCTTACTCGCTAGGTCACTCAGTCGCATTTTCTTCGAAATCAGTTGGAATTATATTGTATTGTAGACCATGGAATTATGATTGGTAGAATGATTGAGGTCCCGTAATTCCGCATTTGGAAGATGCCCCTGCTGGGGAAATCGCCCACTTGACAAGAAACCCCCTAGTAGGCGAYTATGGACGGCTTTGAAGACCTCCTCGCTCCTTCTCGACGCGCCCTCGAGGAAAACCCGTTCGCCAACCCTTTCARCAGCGAGAGGTCCCACTCGCCGGATCCATGGGCTTCGCCTTTTGCCAGCACCCAACAGAACGACGTCTTTGGTTCTTCCGCRATAGAACCATTCTCCTCCCAGGATCCATACCAGTCCTTGACCAGYCCTCTGAGAGAGTCCGAGCCCGAGTCCGAGGGGCACAGCACCGCCAAACCAGACGATTCACCGCTGAATGATCCCCTGGACTCTGCCGCACATGCGAATGATCGCGATGAATCCCAGGACCATCGGACCTCGCCTCGTTCACCAGGCTTCAGGGAGAGTTTTGACTCCCCCGAATCCAACTTTAATGAGATTGCGACTATTAGGCCCACAGAACCGGAAAAATTCGATGGGTCCCCAGTATCATCGAATAGCGCGCTTGTACTATCTCCGCCTGTTGGGGCAGAGGCCGATCAGAGGAGTGAAGGAGAAAGCTCTCCGAGAGGTGGTTCTGGATTCGTTGCCCATACTCCGGCGCCGCCCAAGAGTCCCGACTTTGTCTCGCCTTTGGGGAGTGGGCTGGGTGGTGTTGGAGGGATTGGGTTTGGAATTGAGGGGTCGATTGCTGGGTTGTCGCTTGGCGCGGAGACTCTTGGTGGCGGTAGCGGCGGATGGGGTGGCGAGCAGGTTGGGTGGGACGTGAGTAGTGAGCCGGTGCCGTCGACTTTGGTTGGGAACCAGGGAGAGGAGGATGAGGATAGCGAGGATGATAAACCTATCAGCCAAACATTGAGCAGGATTCAGAACGAGGATTTCCGAGCCGTATGACATTTTCTTAACTACTTCATGCTTTTGGCTCATGACAAGACTGGCTTCTAGAGAACGAGTGGAGGGGTTGATATTCAGCCCGTGTTTGCTATTACGGTCGACGATCCGCAGAAAGTCGGGGACCCTATTCGTTCTTTCACCATGTACACAGTACACACCAGGGCAAGTCATCAAAAGCCAAAATCCCGTTCCCAGTTCTAATTGTCCCATACAGACCACATCACCCTTGTACCAAAAGTCTTCCTTCTCTGTCCTACGCCGATATTCGGATTTTCTCTGGCTCTATGAAGCGCTCCAACTCAACAATCCAGGTGTTGTTGTGCCTCCAGTCCCAGAAAAGAATACCTTTGGCCGGTTTGATGATACCTTTGTCCGACAGCGTCGCCTGGCGTTGGAGAAATGCGTTCAGAAAATTGCAAATCATCCTGTGCTCGGAAAGGATCCTGATCTCAAGTTTTTCTTGGAAAGCGACACGTTTGCTTTGGATGTATGTGCCTATTTCCTTTTTTTTCCGGTCACGATGCTCTCCTGACGGTGCACATGTTGGCAGATGAAGCACAGGAAGGCGGAGACTTCACATGGAGGGGGAGGTTTAATTGCAACAATTGGGCAGACCTTTACTGGACCTCGGTTCCACGAAACAGATGAGGTATCCACCGACTCAGTTGTGTCTTAAMGCTAAAGCTGATTCATGTACCAGTGGTTTGACAGACAAAAAGTCTACCTAGAYAGCCTGGAGGCTCAGCTTAAAGGCCTAGTCAAAGCAATTGAACAAGTGGCGAAACAGCGCGCAGGTACCTCCTTCCCGCCTCTCCCGATGCTCCTAACTGCTCACCATTTACTTTTTCTATTCCCTAAATTTGCGGGATTACATAGACCTTGCAGCGGTCACAGGTGAATTCGCACAAGCGATCAGCGATCTCGCAGCTTCCGATGTCGGTGCCCAATTATCTCAATCGCTATCCGGCCTCGCAGGCGTCGAGCGCAAGGCGCAAGAGGTGCAGACGGCACAGTCTGAGCAAGACATGGTGACGATCTTGGCCACGGCCGATGAGTATTCTCGTTTGATCAACTCTGTTCGGGTCAGTCGAATCCCTCTTTTTGTAGACGTTCGGCTTCTTGATGGGTTTTTGTCAGCTTGCGTTTAGTTCCAGGATTCGCATTTATCATCAATGGAAGAACTCGGAGAGCGAGTTGTTGAGGATTAAGCGGACTCATGAGAAGAGTAGGGCGCAGGGACAAATTACGACAGACAGGTTGAGCTACTCTTTGCAACAAATTGCTGAGGTATGGGTGGGCTATGACTATTCGTCGGGACTCGACTGAATGTTAACAAATGTGTGCAGGCCGAACGAAGAGCGTCGGAATCCAAGCGTGAGTATGAACAGGTATCCAAGTTGGTGAAACAGGAGGTGGCAAAATTCGAGCGGGAGAGGATTGAYGACTTCAAAGATTCATTACATGCGTTCCTGGAAGGTATGATTTCAAAACAGAAAGAGGTGAGGGAAGACGTGGCTATGGGCTGTTCACTCGGGCTGATGCCGCTCATTTTCAGCTGATTACAAGCTGGGAGAATTACCAGCAAATGTTGTTGAACAAGGCTGAAGGTGCTCCCGGCCAGACGCCTGTCCTCCGTACGTAGCTGGAATCTTGCGCGGGTGGTGGATGCGAAGAGCGCGAAGAAAGTATATTGATTGGTTCAGTCAATGCTCATATACAATTGTCTATTATTATGTTCTACATAATGTAATACGTCGTCCAAGAATCCATATCCACTTATCACTCCCAATACCTCCGAACTTTTTCTTCTCCGCCAACCTCGAGGAAATCAGACGGTCGTTCCCGCTTCAGATTCTTCCTGCGGTTGTTCAACGGTAGCCTCTGATATGCCGAGTCTGTACTAGACTGCTGTTGATTCTGGTAACCGCCGGAACCACCACCCATCCCGCCCATCATGTTCATACCGGCCATATTCATGCTCATATTAAAGTTTGCAGCCGCATTCTGGATAGCCTGCTGTTGGGGCGCTTGTTGTTGAAGCGACGTGGCGGCCGCAAGTGCGGCGGTGAAGGTTTGTGCTTGGTTGAGCTGGAAATGAACTTCATGGTATTGCATCTCTGTTTGTATCCGCACTTGGTTGGGGAGGGATGGGTTTTGAAGCATAATGGAGAGCTGGTTCATCTGGGCTTGGAGTTGAGGTATGCTTTCGACGATTTGGGTCATCTCAGCGAGCGTGGGGTCTGGTTGAGTATCAGTATAGAGGTTATCTTGTTCCCCGCTTGCGTTGTCGAGCATACCGGAACCCTGAGGAAAGTAAGGATCAGTAACCTTGTTGCTTCTGTGAAGTGAGTATGAAGAGGCTTACTTGGCCATTCACGTTTGGCATGTCATTGGTCTTTCCGCTCTGGTCCTCAATACCTTCCTTTTTGCTATCCTCGATGGCCTTTTCGATGTAATCTGCGACTTTAGTGCGCATAGGTTTRTCCACGATCAACTTATCCAGTGAAGGAACCTTTTTGGAGCAATTGGGGCAGACAAAGTCGCGTTCGAGAAGATGTGTTTGAATACATTCTTCGCAATAGTGTGTCCCACAGCAAGGTGTTTTGACAGCATCGCGGAAAAGTTTGTTGTCAATTGGGCAGGCTAGGGCTGGATCTGTTGGTGGCTTTTCGCGGACTTCTGCTACAGTCAACACCTTGACACGGGACAAGACTTGTTTCTGCCAGGAAGCGCTGCAATGGCAAAGAAAACTGGTGTAAGGAAAGGATTACGTTTAGATAGGGTACATACAGGTCAGGTTGTGCTACCACGTAACCACCTTCAGGAGTCACCATGACTCCTTGACCTATATCGCCGGTAGGATTTTCAACGGCCTTGAGCATGCTACGTGGGATGCCTGTCGTACGCTTGATGCGTGGTCGGTTATCAAATTCACGATCGTTATTGGTCGGGCAGTCCTGGATCCAGTGGCCTGAGCAAGAACGGCAATCAGGACTCCTTTATCAAAGGGAGTGATAGGTCTCAAACCTTTCTTTCCACAACGATAACAAACATAGCTTGGAGGGAGGGGTCGGTCCTGCTGCTGATGAGTGAATGGTTTCCCTCCGCGCTGAAACCCAGTCCCGCGCGCGCTGGTATAAATCCGTTGTGCACTGGTCGAATCAGACACAAGTAAACGAGGGATGGAAGAACAGATAAAAGATATTCATTAGAAGATGCACTACTACGTCGACAAAATGCCCCGAAGGGCAACACCAACTGTGACATCTTTTCTTGAGTTTCCTCCCAGTTTGCCGTCTGGGCCTGGAACATAGCCGCCATGGCCGCTGCTTCGTCTTCTTTAGTTATGTTGTTGGACATAACGGGCTGCTATTAAGCCATCAGCATCCGACGTTTGGTCGAAACAACTATTGGGCGGAGTGCGTACAGGGGTAGAGCTTTTTGACGCAGTCGGTGCTGTTGTAAGCGCGGGTGGCGTTGGAGCATCTTCCTTGCCGTCGAAGCGTTTCGACATCGATCCTCTATGCCATGCCATCGTAGTCGAGCCGCCAGCGCGCTGCATGGGCTCTGAAGTCGGAGCGGTGGGTGTGGTTCCAGAAATGTAAACAGACGCTTTCCCTTTGCCCGGCCGAGAGGCAGGAAGTCGTTTCACAACAACAGACGATGAACGCGGAATAATCGTTGAGTCATCTTTATATTCTACAAGACAGAAGATTCAGTGCACCAGTTCCACTACAGGGGGATGAATGCTCACCTTGTTTCGTGGCRGCATCGAAGACGTATAGGTCAAAGTCATTCGCCTTACCCATATTGTTCGCAAGGATGATTTCGCGCTTGAGGTCAAAGACAGAAATACCGGTGCCGTCGAACGTCACTCGCGACTCGTTCTTTTGTGAGTTAAACTTGTAAAAAACGGAAGAAGCCATATCTATTGATTAGCAATGAGTCGCTAAATAACAAAAGTGTTCAATGTGAACAGCGGGGAGAGGGAACAAGAGAGAGTCAAAGGRTGGGACCAGCGAGGCTATTTGGGTCGGAGTACGAAGGTTAAAACTCAGCACACTMAAAATAAACTATCATGTGACCTACATTCCACCCCTATGCGCATCGAGCGCTCGATAATTAATTTGCAGGCTATTCTCTCCTCTAGTACAGTACACATATTGTCGTGTTGCCGTGCCAGGTCTGTTCTGAAGATGCACTTCAGGAAACAGCTTGGCAGCGTCCTGTGAACGGGTGGTATAGGGGGCCCAAGTTTGCATAGTTGCTCGCTTGCGCGGAAAAAGAACCCGAAGGGCCGGCGTAAGTACTATGCTCGGCAAAGACCGGCTCGCCCTTAGCAAAGTCACACAATTGTGACCTATAAATACAGAGTCGTTCGATCGCGGAATTTATATAAATTCTGTAACTTAAAAAAGGGCTTACTCGCGTAGTCCCCRGACTAGTACTTCAACCCCCCTGTACTTGTGACATGGCGACCTCAGAAACTGGCGGGTTGCGGCAGCGTTCTGTCGACTCAGCATCCAATGACAAAAACTACGGCGCGACTCAAACCAACGGCGCGTCGAGTGGCTCTCTGTTCATTTCTGAGGCCGGGAAGGCAGCAGACAAACGCTTGGATCAACACGAGATGTACGCAATTTTCCTCAAATTTACTCTCTGTACGGGGCTGACGCGTCGGTCTCTACAGCTACGAATTCGGTGGACCATGGGGTGTTGCTGCTATCATTACGGGTTTCCCCATTTTGATGTACTACCTCTGGATCTGCTTGTGGTTCTATGACGGAAAGCTCATTCACCCCACTTCCGTGGATGATATCAGGCCTTTCTTGCTTAGGATGTGGGAACATGTTCGGAAGGTATGCACCTTGAGGTCCCCCCATTCGTTGCGTTTATGATATCATAGGACGCAAGCCCCAATCTCTATGCCTGGAAGGTGTACTCTGGCAATTTCTTCTTCCAACTCTTCATTGCATGGATTCTCCCCGGGTTTCAGCAAGAGGGCCTTCCTGTTCCTTCTCTGGGCTACAAGACTCTCATGTACAACTGCAACGCCATCCAATGCTGGTACACCACTATTGTTGTATCCATTGTTCTTCACTGGACAGGCGTCTTCCGTCTGACTGAGATCATCGATAACTATGGTCATCTTATGACCGTCGGTATGATCTATGGTTTCGGCGTTTCATTTTTCACGTATTTTTACGCCGTCTTGACCAAGTCGACGATTCGCATGTCCGGCAATTTTATTTACGACTTCTTCATGGGTGCTATCCTTAACCCCCGTCTTGGTCCCGTTGACTTGAAGATGTGGGCCGAGGTCCGCATCCCTTGGTTGGTCGTTTTCTACTTGGCTGTCTCGGGTGCTTGCAAGCAATATGACACATTAGGCTATGTCACCCCTGTGRGTATTGTGAATCCATCTGCTCTCCTCATCAAGTTAATCCGCTTTGATATAGAACATGCTCTTCATGTGTCTTGCTACTGGACTCTACATAAACGCTTGGTGCGAAGTCTAAAGTAACAGAGGGAATCACACACTGATTTTCGTAAAGCGCAAAGGGTGAGGAATGTATTCCCCAGACTTGGGACATGTATCACGAGAAATGGGGCTTCATGGTTATCTTCTGGAATTTTGCTGGTGTTCCCTTCGTAAGTGGCCAGTGTATGCTCTTATGCAGTCCCATCTGACATTTTTTGCAGTCATACGTTTATTCTGTCGTGTACATGGCTTCCCACGATCCTTCCGTATACCGCTTCTCCACCTTGGGCTACGTTGTGATTTATGGTACCTTGATCACGGCCTATTACATGTGGGTCTAATTGGGCATACCCAATTTGTTATTGACTGAGATTTTGAAATAGCTGGGACACTGCCATGGCGCAGAAGAGCCACTTCAAGATGGAGACTCAGGGTATCACCTCGTCCCGCAAGACCTTCCCTCAGCTCCCTGGATCTTTTGCCAAGAACCCGACCTATATCCAAACCGCTCATGGGTGAGTGTTCCTGGCTCGGTATAACCTTGCTCTTRCTCACCTTGGATGCAGTAACCGTCTCCTCACTAGTGGGTGGTGGGCATACTCGCGCAAGCCCAACTATGTTGCCGATTGGACTATGAGCTTCACCTGGGGTGCGGTCGTCGGAACGGCCACGATTATCCCCTATTTCTACTCTGTGTTCTTCATCACCGTCTTAATCCACAGATGTTCGCGGGACTTTGAGCGGTGAGCAGGTGTATTCATAGAACCGAGTGTGTGCTAATTGGGCTACTCAGATGCGCGATCAAGTACGGAAAGGATTGGGAACGGTACTGCGAAGTTGTCAAGTACAAGTTTATCCCTGGTATCTACTAATACCCTACATAGAAAAATGATCTTATTCGTAATGCGCTATACTTGCATATATATTTAATTTTTCGTTTGTGAGAGTCGTGTGAAGCTAAGCGCCAGGCGAGAAGCCAAACAGAGTGGCACTTATGATCAGCGCGAGCTCCTCATCTATCTCCAGGTCCACCCAGCCACGCCCGAGCTCTCCTCTTCCCAACCACGCCAGCTGCGAGGAACCGTCACCGTCGCGTCCAGCAGGCCGAGTGCCCGTATACCCTCTCCCCCGTACCAATTGAGGCGAGCAACCAACTGGACAGTGACAACGGCGGTTCCTCCGCCCTTTTTCTAGGTTCCTGTCCCCTTTATTCTTTTCATTTCTTCTTGTTGTCAACCTATGGCTTCCCTCAGCGCTTCGTCGTCGCGCGACCTGAGGCCCAATTCCCCCTCACAACCGAGTCCCATGACCTACGCTCCCCTCCCGCCAGCACCACCGACGGCATCAGCTCTTAGCAGCCCCTCACCCTCTTCGTCGAGGCTCTCGCTGGATATGGATGAAGACGGTGCGTCCGCAAGGCTCGCGTCCCCTTTATACATATCTCACATCTATTTTATTGTGCAGAGAACGCTACCGTCACCTTCAGCAGGCCGGGCAAGCCGAAAGGCGAAGAGCTCGAGTACGCCTCCCCATACCTCCTCTCACTACTGCGACGATTTTGACCCTTCACAAATAGCGATCTGCGACTGCTGGCCATATCCACGCATATGACGGAGCTTTCTTATTCACTATCCGACATCCAGGCGCGCATCTTTGGTATGTCCCCCGGCTGGTTCGGAACTTGCTCACAGCAGTAATTCAATCCCCCTTCTAGAAATTCAGGAGCTCCGCCATAAGTCTCAATCTTCAAGCGATACTTCGACCACAACTAGCACAATTGATCAATCCCTCGTAAACATGGACCAGAAGCTCGAATCTGTCGAAAAAGGTATCAAGTCTGTAACTGAGGCCCTCGATCCCCTCCTCAGATCCTCAACCACACCGACTGCCTCATCCACGACTGATGAGCCAGACCAACGCGCCGCTCTGCTAAGAAAACACGCAACTCTGTTATCAGAGTGGGAAGCTATGCAGCAGGAAACCAAGGTGCTACGGGAGGAGCTTAAAGAAGACAAATGGCTGACCGTGTTCCGAACGGTGACAGACCAAGCGGATGGAATGATGTCGAGTTTGGAGAAGGCTGTCAATCGGTGCCAGGATTTCATCTGGCAGGTCCATCGAAGGGGTATTGGAGGCACAGATGATCCCAACGCGAGTTCGCAGATGTCTCTCTCATCGTCAAGTCGGAGCGACAGGCATGGCGTTACATTCGAAGTGTTCACATCCCTCTTGGAGTCATATGAGGCAAAAAAGAAGTGCGTTGTCCTTCTATATTTGGCGGAGCTTACTCACCTTGGAATTAATAGGCATTATATGCCAGCCACATCCAAGGTCCTTGCTATCATTGACAAAGGGGTTCAAGAACGCGTTACAAAGAACGGTGARACTCTTAGACGACATGCAGAGTCAGCGCAGAGGTGGCGCAATTTGCGCGAAAGAATATCACGAACAGATGCAGAAATGGAAAACACTCGCAGGATCTTTTTGAGTGGGGACAGCGCTTTGAGTGAAGCCGGTTCCAGCACTTCCGGCAAGGTTTCAACAAGGAACGGACATCCCGACGGATATCTCATCACCCCACCCAGCGGTCCCCGCATGTCCAGAGCACCGAGTGGCACCAGCACCATMTCTGAATCAATGTCACCCCTGCGCATGTTTGCACGCAAGCTGACAGGCAACAGCCGCCAGTCGACGGTGGCCCCACTCTCTATATCCAAGGGCAAGATATCGCGCACCCCTTCTTCCGAGCCTCCACCAAATAAAAAGGGCCGGGGGTCGTCGTTATTCTCATCTATTAGGAGCAATGGGCACAAAGATAAACCCAACGACCCTTCTACGCCGGAACGCCCAGCACATAAATACAGCAACAGTCTAACGCCAGAATCTTCACCAAGAGCACTGCCCCAACTTGAAACAAATCCGCTCAGCAAGAGTAAAACTCCTGGAAAACCGGTATGGAACAGCAGCACCAGAGTTGAACCTGAAGATCGGTCACGTACCATTAAGGCTACCCCCCCAAGACGGACACCTTCCGCTGCCGGACACTACAACGATATCCCACCGGTGCCGCCTATTGGAATTCCTTATCGGAGGAGTTTGTCAAGAGCCTCCATGGCTTCATCGAGACCGTGGTCACCAATCACCTCATCRATATCGACGACGCAATCAAATGCCCGAGAACCACCCCCTCCACCCCCTCCACTCCCATCCAGTCTTTGGCCTCCTTCGCGTCCTCAAACCCCATCACGAGCAATCACGCCCATGGCCACTACTCCCCGGCCAAGGCCAAGGACCCCGAGCCACATACCCGCACCAAGGGGTTCTCGCTCCGTATCAGCGAGTGCCGTTGAAGGACAGCTAGATGATTATGATGCGCTTTCGCGAGCCGTATCGCCAACATTCTCAACTTCCGGGATGAGCAGCGCTTCTGCCTTTGGACACCCCCCAAGACCACCCAGTCGATCCATGATCCCAATTCCGAAATTCCAACTGTCRACACCCTCAAGGCCTTCGACGTCTCTATCAAGCTACGCTACGCCAAGTAGCCCCACGAACCAGATGWCATTCAGAGATACGATCTTGAGAACGCAGACGCCAGATCTTGGGACRCTACGTGCGAAGCCATTGCACACATCCCTTTCTGGCGGGTCCTCTGGAAGAAGATCATCATCAAGACCGCCCCTACCGAAGATGCCCCCGTCGAGTTTCCGAGAGGGATCGAATGGTTCTGCGGGTGGTCGGACACCTTCAAGGCCTGGTTCACGCGCGGGCGCACACACTCCAATGACAGCAATGCTGATAGAATCCTGGGCGCAGGGTGGAATACCRGTGCATGACTATGTGCCGGGAAATAAGAAAGATCCCTTGGATGTGGAGGTTGCGAATATATTGAATTCGTTGGGACATGGGTTTTTGGTGACGAGGACTGATCCGCATCTGAGAAAGGTCCCGAAAGAGGGAGAGGAGGTATCGGCCAAGTACACGTTCGCGACGTCATTAGGAAGCAAGACATTGACATTGAAATTGACGACGATGAACAGGAAGGGAGGGGCAGGGGGGAGTGTAGCAGTGAAGAAGGTGATGTGTCGTGTCGGCGGAGGTGAGTGGCCTTTATGGGCAGTTTAGCCCCGATGGATGTGCCCTGTTGTTGACGCCCATCCCCTTGGCAGGCTGGCAAGATTTGAGTGATTACGTTTTGAATCGTCAATCATAGATAGATATCGATTATTTTCTTGCGAAGCATGTGGAGGAAGTTTCCTCCCGCTTTGTACACCGTATGCTGATTGGTACATCATACTGCGAGCTTTTTTTCCTTTGTTTTTGCGATGGTATTATAGTCACTTATTCTTTGTAGTCAGTTGTACACAAGATACAATTTCCTTTGTTTCTCAACGAAGACAATGCATTATCTGTTGTCAAGTAACGAGGAAGAGAAACGGTACACATTGTACTACAACACGCACAAGGAGAGTGGAATTTTACAATGAGATAAGGTGGTCAGGAAGAGGAAGAAGGCACAAGATGCCGGAACCGGTGACAGCATCTCGTAAAGCCGGTGAGCGCACATTCCAAACGTCAGAGTGACTAGCTGTGGCCAGGCGGTTATCGAGCACTGGAAGGCGGACCCTGAAGGCTTGACATCGGATATGTTTATGTATGCTTGCGAGTCGGTGAGAGCGGTCGGGGGAAAGTCGCGGGTAGGGAGGGACATGCCCCTATCGCGTTGTACTCGGCAATTGTGACGCCCGTTAGGCTGTTGTGTGGCCCTTGAATGCCAATTCATTTTATTGTGCCTCCGCCTGAGTGGTGCACGTATAAATACAGGCCCTCTTCCAATCGGTGCCAACTGGCTGACAACCTCCCCCCCAGATCCAGCCCACCCCCGCCTCTTTGATCCAGATCCGCCCTCACTCCTCAGCCAGGGGAAATGCCCAGACACTTTTCATTGTCGATATCCTCCAGCACCAAGCATAGGAAATCCTTGAGTGCAACAGGCGAAGACGAAAAAACGCCTACAGACGCGACGAAACCGATAAACAAGTTGCGGAAACCCAGGCGGTTTTCGCTGTCTACACCATCTTCCAAAGAATTGCCCGCAACATCGCCCGCATTCAAGCTGCCCATCCACATGTCTGGATCGTCCTCGTCTTCATCGACGACTTTATCTCCGTCTCCGGCCAGCTCATCGCCACCGTCGACTCCTACTAAATCGATCAAGGCTGAGSRCAAGGCCCGGAACCGAACGATCTCTCTGCGCTCTGTGCGCTCGATATCATCATCATTCATTCACAACCATTCTCGCTCATCCTCSACACCTTCTGCCTCGTTATCCGAGGATRMTGCTACCGTATTACCCCCATCAACRCCATCGCCGATGAAGGCTATACCACAAAAAGTGGCAACTAAGGTTAAGAAGTCGATCAGGCGACTGGGCAGCAGCCTGCATTTGCCTCACGTGACTCTCAAGTCACGCGGCTCAAATCCATCTCTGCACGCCGCCAACATCGTCGTTGTTCCCCCCTCCCCCCACTCCCCACAAGCCAACCACGACTCCTGGCCTGCGAAGAACGACGAGCGTGAAAGAGAGGCCCACCCCGACGAGAATCGCGAGGGGCTGACAGAGTCGGAACCGGCGCCAGTTCCGCTGCAGCTGACCGACAAGCTCGAGATAGACTCGTTGCCCACACCCGTTGACGAGATGCCCCAGTCAGCTACGACCGAGGTTCCCCCTGTCCAAACCCCTACTGGGGCTAGCGCTGCACACAACGTAGCGGCGCTAAGTGACATAGAGCCTCCCTTGTCGGCCTCTGGGCTTGCCATAAACACTTCGGTGTATGTGGAGCCGGAGGTGCCTGACCCATTTCTCCTCGACGAAGAGGGTGACGCATTGTCAGAGGAGGACAGGGAGGAGCATGAGGGGACGTCTTCTGTCGCCCCTTCTGCTTCGCCCGAACCTCCCGCTCACGAGATTGCACTCAGCGTGAACACGGCGATGTCCCCGGCGTCCTCTGAACCACCCGTCTCGTCTCCCCTCAATCTCAACAAAGACGTTCCACCCCCGCCTCTTGACGAAGATGACCAGGAAGAAACTCCCGATCTCTACCTACCGGGCCTCATCGCCCCCACTATGTTCTTGCCCATCCCGAATGTGCGCCGCTCTTTTTATTCTCCCAATTTGCTACTATGGTGGTTACCGAAATCCTCCTTCATGTATTATACATGTACTAGACAGACCCATTGACTACGCTTCTCACCAAATATATTTACCCTCCTGAAAAAAGGCCCACGCGAGATGTCAGTGGAGAGTGGAAGAGATCCGACATTCATACCCTTGTCGTAAGTGTCGTCTCGTGTGTATGTGTAATTGTACTAGGATGGGACATTGATCTTCGGCGTAGATGACGAATAGCTGGAGAGCATTAGCAAAAATGGCGAGAGATAGAATCGTCGTTTCAAATCCGACGGATATTGAGCCCATACTCGGAGCAAGTATCCTTCAGCTCCTCGATGGTCTGTGCCCCTTTAATCCGATCACACGAATAGCTATGGTACCTCCGCTTGGCAAGCCTTGCCCGCCTGCGCCTCTCAAATCAAACAGCGGCAGAATGTACCAACCTCTTCGCCGTTCTCGACGCCATTGATCCCACAGAAACCCGCCAATGGGTATTCGACAGAATGCTCCCATTCGAACTCGAAGTCATGCATGCTCGCGTCAAATATTGGGCGGGAGATCATATGGGATATTTGGATGCGCTCAGCAGACTCCTGAACAAATGCAAGCAGAAGGCAAGGGAGGCTGCCGTGAGTGGCAAAGGAGAGGAATCGCAAGAGGTAAGGGAYATGTGGAAGGAGAGAGGGGCACGGATGTGTTTGATTCTGGCTTCACAGCTGGTTGAAATGAGGGTGAGTCTTGGCGGTGCTTTTATATGATATACCCGCGCTGACTCTGGGTGGGGTGCCGGTAGGATTTTACAGCGGCAGCGAAGCTCCTTGAGCCACTGTGCACACACATTTCTACCAACGAGGCCGAGCCTGAGGTGACAACCAACCCATCTCTCCGCTCGGCCATTGCCCGTATATACCTCCAGGGCGGGAATGTTCAGCTTGCTGCGCATCACTTTTCGCTTGTTGCACAGGACCCATCTGCAGATGAGACACTGAAGAAGATGAATGAGGCGATGTTGGGTGCTGTAGAAGGGGAATGGGATCGGTGTGTAAATGTTTTGCAGGAATTAATAGAGAAGGATACGGAAAACTATATCGTGAGTGCTTTTAGATTGCGCTTCCATGCTGGGGAAACATCTGATCACTTCACTTTAGGCGGTTAACAACCTAAGTGTTGCATTGTTGAGTCAGGGAAAGCTTAAAGAGGTATTTACACCTCACTCTCCYCTTGGTTGTCACTTAATCACAATGACAAACCATATSCAGGCCATAGATGTACTCGAAAAGGCACTCAAGTCCTCCCCATCGACCGTCGTAGTCGCTGAACCTTTCCTCTTCAATCTTTGTTAGTGCTTTTCTCCTGACCCTAGGGGATCGCCTCGCATGGATAACTAATTGTTTTTTTTTTTTCAGCGACACTATATGAACTGCGCTCTGCCGCCGGGCTGGAGAAGAAAAAGGATCTTCTGATTGAAGTAGCCAAGTGGAGTGGTGATGGCTTGAGGACGAGCTGTCTAAAGATGCCCACCAGCTAAGTCTAAGCGCAACTCTCTCTAGTCACCTTTTCTGTTCGTATGYAATAGTATTATCCTTAGTCCTCAGTTCTTCCCCTTCCTCATCCAGTAWARGAAAAAATCGTAAACCTTCCAAATAGTCGATCGTAAGAGCGGACAATCTATTCGACGTCATCTATATATGAGAATATACCCGAAAGATAATGCAAGTATCATGCTCTTGTGCCGGTGGTCCTGTGAGATAGTGTGGGTATAGAGCACTAACTGTCAACGCAAATGACTTAGCTGGCTACACTTATTTTAGTTGCTTACTTGCGGGAGTTACTTGCGTTCCGCCAGATCTCTTCTCCTTTGCCCATCTTTCGGCGTATAGTTTATCGGGGAAGCCTCTAATATTCCTTCTATCGGGTGTTCAGATTTTGTCGGGTTCAACTAGGGATTTATCCTATACGCGTCTTGTCTCGTTTCAGATCATGCGGTATCCACTACTACATGCAACAAATTCGAAGCACTCGTTTGTTAAAGAGCTATCGGGATCTCGGATTACTTTCGGATAAAAGGCTCCGAGGTACACAAAGGAAGGATCAAAATAGCTGGACGACTACACTCGATATCGTTTTATTGCGAGTGCCTTGAAGGAAATACAGAATTGGATATCTGGTAGGTATATTTCTGACCCATTTCCAAAACCTCGAGATTGACGCGTTAAATAGTGGTATTGCTTTCCAATATAAGCGTGAATGAGAAGGATTTCTGGGATATCAAGGGCGTTCGGATAAGAGTGATTTGACCCAATCGCGGACCGCCGATATGGCTAGTATGCCACGTATGTCACGCAAAGCAGGGGGAAGCCGGCGTATAGCCCAAGCCAAAAAATGACGTTCCCCATCAGTTTGTTACGCTTGATAGCTGGAAGACGGCAGAGAAGGATCAAGGGGATCTGTGCCAGCTACAAAGAGGAAGAATGTCAAGGAGAAAATGGGTGAGGGCAGGGTGAAAGGCGCACCTGCAAGATAAACAGATAAAGTCTAACCACAAGCGATAAGTTGACCTGCTCTAACGGGTAAGGGCCGAGAGCCTGACCTGATTTTTTGTGTTACAACAATCATCACGAGTTCGTGGGCGCCAGCACTCAGGAAGAAGGTAAAGAGCATCGCCGCAGTTTTGGAGAACCCACAGCTATAGATGAGAGGTGCATAAACGTGCCGGAGGAGGAATGCGTGGACTGGTTTGTTCCATTTGCGCGAGAACTCCTCCCATGAAGTCGAGTTCCACCTATATGGTGTTGTAGTGCCACTGTCCAAAAAAAAAAAGACATAGCAACATACTGCGCAATCTTTCAGCGTCAATCATGAAGAAAAGCGACGAAATACCCACCCAATCCTCGTAGAATTGTCTATCTGCAAAACTAAGRAGGGGTAAAGTTGGTCGGTGGCGGGTGAGTTACATGCATCATTGACTTACCACGAAAGCTCAGCAAAGGCATTGCAAATACATTCTGAGGCAAACATAATCAGGTTGGTCCTCACTCAAATATACTGAATCGGGCCCACCAAAGATGATATAGAATAAAAGAAGGTATGCAATCATGAAAGGAAGGGCTAAATCAAGCAGTGATCTGATAAAAGATTGTTCCGATGTTGGGGTGAGAGGCAAAATGAAGGACTCTGTCACTGTGTAAAGCAGAGCAAATGTGCCAAAAGTTGCTACCTGCAGCAATGRWTGGTTGGTTCTGGCTAGAATGCCTTGCAGAATTACACTAACCGTTTTCTCAAATACATAGAGTGGACGAATGCTACATAGTGTCGTTAAGACCGTCACCGCAATTTCACCTTCGATAAGAAAGGGCGCACCAATTGGTTCTAGGATAGTCAAGTTCATAGACCAGCGTCGGGATGAGTTGATACTCTGCAAAGTTCTTCCACGTGATATTATTCGGCCATGTGACATTCCCGCCAGGGCTTATCAACTCTGCTTGCAAGTCGGAGTAGTCTTTTGCCAGAGCGGAAACTGCAGGGTCAGGATGGGAAACAAGCGGATGCTGTTTGGACTGAAGGTTCTCGCCGACGCTTGAGATCCCCGAGACATCCGAGATGGTCGTTGAGTGAGCAGATCCGTTAGAACTGGTCTTCTCGACGAAATGGACACTATTCGTTTGGTCACTTTGCTGTGAAGCCATGGCAGCAAGGCGCTTTCGCAGGACATTGGCGGCAGCCGGGTCAATATACGATGAAGATGAGCCTTCAGGTATATCAGGAGTTCCACTGCGCGTAGAACCTATGCTGCTACCTCCCGGAGTGCTCAACTCTTCCTTGGGCTTAGTATCCTTGAGCGCCTTGTCCCAACCGCCCACGGCCATCGTCGCCTTGCGAAGCTGCTCGAGTAGCTGTTGAGATTGCTGAGAAGCGTGTTGTAGATGGCCATTGACAGTCAAGTATGAGTGCATCTTCATGATCATGACCTAAACCCTAGGTGTCATTGTCSCCATTCCTTGYTCTCGGTGTAATCTCACCAGTGAGTGCAATGTCAAGAAGCCTGACTGTACCCATGGCCATTTCCTGAATAGACCTGAATCTGGCTGTAGCAAGAGACTGAAAGGGGCACGGACCTGTTGAATGTCCATGTGATAGCCGTGAAGAGGATCGTGGTCTGCAACAGGTGTTGCAGTACYAGGCCGGTCCAATAATACTTTATCCAACCTTTGCTTATTGCCATCGCAATGGGAACACACACTCCTGTGCTCAAGACGAGGACGAAGTCGCTAATGGCGAGGGTAACAGCGTCCTGCGAGAACATCGTGGCAAAATGCAGGTTAAGCGGCGCTCCGCTCGTCTCAATACTGTTAACATAAGTCCTGACGGTCCATATRAAGATCGACACCCAGAAAAGGGAGTAGAATCCCTTCAAAGTAGGCTTTCAATGAACGCAAGCGATGTGATGAGCTCAGCGCATACCCTGAATTCGTTGATTCCGGACATTTCATTATTGATATCAAACGCGGATTTGCGTGGCGTAAATGTTATCAAGGCGCGCGGCTTGCGCGAATTCTTGGATCTGTAGGGCTTGGAGACATAAAGTGTCCCTTCCGTCGTGTTGAATGCATTGCCTCTAGGCTTATCGGCGGGGGGTTTCTCGTTTGGTGAAATGACGGTGGCCATTGCACTCAGCTCCCAAAGGCAATTGTCCTTCTGGATATGGGACCAAAGGCAGAGGGGTGTAGTCGAGCCTGTGGAGGGCAGCTGGTGGTGAGTGATGAAGAAGGGACAATCGGAGAGGGCACCGAGCAGGTTCTCGTCACGTGTGGGGGCTGCTTGCTCTGTTGACGTCATGCCCGAGGTTGTTTTTACCCCGGATAGTGCATCGGCATTCGTCTCACACAGTTGCCAGTCAGTACGACGCATGTTGCGCATAAATAAATCGTATTGGAAATAATAATGCGCAGGTAAGATGATGGAGTCATAGATGTCGGCTCATATCAAAGTGTCTATCGCGGAGAAAAGGTACGAGGACATTCTGCAAGGGCCCGTTGCTCTTGCCGCGTAGTTTAACGCTATGCACGTGGATACGGGTGCAGGGCGTAGATAAATCGCGGCAGAGAAGGAAACGAATCATCGGGTTGACAAATAGCAAAAGGTATCATTGAGATGGTCATGGTCGAGAAGGAAAGTTTTTGCCATCGTCTGCGGTTGATATATGTGTCACGTGTATACCTGATCACGTGGTGAGCATCACGGACTACTTGAGAACGCCAGGACAAACCTTCTCCTGATCTTGCAATGTCTAGACGGGTAGGCAATCCCACAGTAACTTTTAGCCCTAATACCGTGTACCTGGACTTTCCTCGCTCCGACGGCGACGAAACCAAATGGCCTACAAATACAACTCGCGTGGTCGACGCCGAAGGACAGGTCAATTTCATGGAAGAACTCGATGCTGACACCCACGTGCAAGCGAGAAAGTGGAGAGCGGCTGTTGGCAAGGCCATTGCAACAAAACTGGAGATGCAGGGCGATCGTGAGTACCTAGAAYTCACTCATCCGACCAAATTTCTTCACTTAACAACACTCTGAAGCCAATAACTACGTTCTCCGAGGTTGGCCATCAGGATATAAATTATACGATCACAATAAAGGACCYGCGCAGAATCCACGACACGATCTCTACCTCTATGGTCAGCTCTATACAACACTCCCACTTGGCACTAAACCCCCCGTCTTCAGGTTGTACTCGATCTGGTCGGTTTCGCTCCATCAACGAATTCATTCCGCATGCTATCTGGTTATTTACCGATCCCACCATGAATTATGCCAATTGTGAATGCAAGTACTGCACCAAGCAGCCACAGAAGGGTATTACTGCTAGTATGGGAGATATCCTTGGATCACCATCGTCGGTTTCGACTGCCCCTCGAGCGCGGAGGGAAAGGATGGCCCGGGAAAAATCCCGAAACCGTCCATACGCTTCGGTTCAGAAGGCGCTAAGACCAGCRAAAACCTTGAAACCCTCCGCTCACGTTCTAGATAACCCTACGCTAGCAGAGCGCAACTCYGATTTGCGGGCTGTGTTTTCTAGAACCATGATGAAGCTGAAGCGATGGTACAGRGARGGAGAGGTGGTGTGGTGCGAGTTGCAACCCCCAATCCCAGGACCAAGTGGAGAGGACAGCGCGATCGTATTTTGGCCTGGACTTGTGCAGGAACACAAACTCAAAGCTGTGGCGATTCCGCGGACCAACGAAGCAAGRAGCTCTGACTCGAATCCACAACCTTCAGAACCCTTGCCAGGACCGTCCTCCTCAAGCCAACCTCTTACCAATGGAGATGCCCACGATGAAGGCCGCGGGACCATATTAGAAAAGGAAGATCGTAGCCCCTTCAAAGTTGAACAATCCACTGYATACCTCGTCGAGCTCTTCGCCGTCAATAAATCTATTCATGTTCCTGATACCCGAGTCATTCCTTACCAGTCCTATATCCCCCCAGACGACGTCATCGCAGGGCTGCAAGCTATTCCCACAGAGCTTCTCGACTTTGCCCAAGAWAGCGTCTCCCGTTTCAACCCATGTCCAGTCGATCAACCTCCGTCATTTGTGGCTGCGGCTGCACCCTTTGCGGTAGCTCTACAAATTGCCTCTAACCTCGCACAACTCTTTTCCGCGACCGATGAATGGGAATTCACATATACAATCCCACCGCCTACCCCTGTCTTTGTCCCTCCCGCCATCAAAAATGTACCCGGAGCATCCTTAGAGTCTGCCATTAATGCTGCAARTCGAATAAACGCTGTATCTACAACTATAACGAGCAACAACAGCAACAACAACAACAACCCATCACCGCATCCGTTCCAAAATATTTCCAGCACTCAGCCTGACATCCATCCCTCTGACCTTCGCAAACGTGCGGATGACATACTTGGGTCTACTCCTAGTCCTGCAGGCCCCACACGAACACAGATACGGTTTCAAGGGCTTTGGTGGGGTCCAGARCGAATATGGGTCGAYGATTTTGTGCGGTTGAAGGTTCCTAGACGATGTCTTGCGCCTCATGGTGCACARAATATCCTACCTCCCGCYGGCCCGAGCGCAAAAGCCTTGGARGCGTACCAGGTCACTGGKCGTGATCCGTCAGAGATAGGCGCTGGAGCGAGGGGCGTGTTCATGCGCATCAGTGCGCTCTTCGTGGTGGAAGTTATGGGTAGAGAGGGGAGGAAGGTGAAAGAGTGTCGGGCCAGCGGACCGCTATTCGAAYTGGTGGACGAGGATTGGGAGGAGGAGAATGAGAATGAAGTCCTAAAGACACCCCCGGTGCCAGAGCAAACCAACTTGGACAAATCCGTGAAGTTCCTCTCGTCTGCCCCCGCAGCCTCGTCGCCATCATCTACAAAAGCGCCAATAACTTCAGCACCATCCCACCCCCCTCCCCAGACACTACCCCAGACTCAAACCGCTTCTACACCTACTAATCAGAAGGGCCCGACCACGTTCAAACCCTCTTTGCCGTACCTCCCACCACAGCCTCCGCTCGGGTACCGCTTCCGACCCATTCTGACACCAGAATACGAAGCTATCATTTCTCTTTCCCTGCTTTCTGGTCGATACTACCCTGGACTTCTTCAGCATCACCCATTGCTCGAGCGCGAGATGCGGCGTGCTGCGCAAATACCTATGGAAGAGGGCGGAATTATGCAGTATGGCCACCTGTGGGCGATCGATGGGCTGTACGGTGGTCTTCATTGCAGTGTTGACCCTGACAAGTTCCAGCGGAGTAGGACGAAAATGTTGGAGAGGGCGGATCGGGAGGCGTATAGCCAACTGGACAATCATAAACGAATTGAGATGGCTAATATGTTGGAAGGAGAGGAGGATGTGGACATGTTGAAAAATGAGGAGAATGTGGATGAGCTTGATTCTGCTGCGCACACCCCGGTGCGGGATGGGGATGAGGATGTTGTGATGCAGGGCTGACTTGATTTTTCTTACCTGGACGTGTACACGCAGGCTGCTTATATTACTTTTTGATGTACTACTTTTTTCTTGTGTAAATGTTTTGTTGAAAGTAGCCGTGTTAACGTCATARCAACCTTATTCATTCGACTAAATTATAGTCGATACATTCTCCTCCTCTCTCTCACAACCAACCCGGCTCAAAATCCTAAACTGGCCTATCAAGAAGTATACGAACGCACTTTTGAGAACCAAAATGGTCKCTCATGCTTTAGTGCCACAGGGGTAACATCCCCCGTCTCCAAATTCAGCGTATCATACGATTGGATGTCAAGTCTGTTCCATCTGCCCAGTGGCTTTGAGCGGATATCGAGGGACATGATAAAAACATAGCGGAGTTGTCGGAGATCTGATGAGGAGCTTCCAGAGTGAGAGTGAGAGTGGTGCGAGTGTTCCGTTGTGCCTGGGGTAACGTATCGTCCGCTTGCATCGAATAGGTTTGAGATAGATACGGTTGTTCCTGAGAGTCCCCAGGTGCCGGCGTATAGACCTTTCATGCGAAGGGATGGATCGAGCATGGGGATAATGGCCTGTGGGCCAATTTCTTCGTTTGCAAGAAGGGAGAGGACTTGACCGTTGGGATAGAATCGACTAGAATGAAAATATGTTAAAAAATGAGTAGAGAAGATAGATAATTAAAAGGAACTTGCAGATAGCGGTGGTAGGTRATCAGGTGGCTGACCTAGATGTGTGGTTGGACAATAATTGAATTGTGACTCGAAAACGATACCCACATTCACCCAGTTATTTTCGCTCCAACCCGGTCGTCTGGGAGAAGTGGTGAGGATGTGTGTTCTTTCCATTTAGGATCGACACTCACATGTAGTGACATATCGCAATGTAAACCCCGTCGGTCCTGATGCGAGGTTTTTCTATGAAGACTCGCCTATAATCAAACATGTACCGGCCGATCACCTCAGCCAGAGTTTCCAAGTCTGGTACTTGGGGCTCTTTATAGGTTGAAGCAACYAATCGCCTAGTTTTTGCATAAATAAAACATTCCCCATGGGAARACGTCCAAGATTGGCTTACTGCCAGAYAGACGACTCCAAGGTYATGACCCGAGCTTTCTTRCAWACCCTCGCAAACCGYTCGATGGAAGTAGGCTCCAGCATATGTATAACCTCGATGAGAATTTCCTCGGGGAGAAGACTGAGCACAACAGGYTGTGTTTCATCTTCGGGCTTGAACTTGGGCTCCTCTTGTTCCAAAAACGATGCAACAAGATCGCCGAGTGCACCCGTGACGAGCGCTTGACCGGTCTTGATTGTCTGAGGTTTAACAGAGAGATTTCGGAGGGGCGTTGCAAGGTCATCATCTATGGTGCCTTCGCCCGAGTGCGACGGTGCTGAGGCGGTGGCCAATGGTTTCAAGTTGGCAGCAACATTAGCAAGCATCTCTTCCCGGTGGAATGCACGATCCACATGYGAATCCTAACATGTGGTGAACCCGCTGAGTAAAATATTGGGAGAGGCCATCTCGAGCAAATAGCATACCAAACGAAAAGCCTGTCTATAAAGCAACAAAGCCTCATCCAACTCTCCCAACTGTTCGTGTTGAATTGCTCGCCGGTATGCACTCAGAGCATTATCGAGATTCCGTGTCCGCTTCTGGTCGACAACCCTGCCATCAGGAGTGACTGCAGGGTGTGAGCCCAAGATTGCGGTTGTACGAGAGCCGTGGTCTCTGGGTCTGAATGTCGGAATGACGACCGGCTTGGGAGTCGTCGATTCGAGACCAAGAACCACCTTGTCCGAGCTGCCTGCGGCAACAAWGGCATTTACAGCTTGGGATTCGGTGGTGTGGGCGCGCCTGCGGGACTGGAGCTCTGCCTTCCATTCCTCTCTGAACCTTGCGAGCTCAGAGGGCTCTTGTTCTGGAGGAGAGTCGCTGGCTGGGGCCCTGGTGGGGGAGGAGGTCATGGGGTGATCTGCTAAGTGGGTCAATTTACCTTATTTATGACCTTAGCTAAGGGGTCCACGTCTCTTACTTCATCCACCACACCTTTCCCCCCCTCCCCCCACTACTCCTCCACAGCAAGATGGAGAGCAACAAGGACGAGGCTCTGCGTTGTTTTGCAATCGCAGAGAAGTACTTCAATGCAGACAACCTAGTCGCTGCACGCAAGTTTTGTACGAAATCCATCTCGCTGTTCGGGACGCCCCAGGCGGAGAAGCTGCTCGTCATGATCAATGCTTCTGCGAACACCAACTCATCGTCGTCGTCATCATCGTCATCCGCTTCTACTGCCCAAACAACAGCCTCTTCGGGGGCAGAGGAACATCCCTCTGCAGCGGGTATGAAGAACCGTCATGCACCAGAGAAACCCAAGTCGACTACATCGGGGAACGGCATGGCGAATGGCGATGAGAAGCGGAGGGACTATACGCCGGAGCAGCATGCGGTTGTCAAGAGGGTGCGGGCGTGTAAAGTAACAGAGTTTTATGAGATTTTGTCCGTGAGCAAGGAGTGTGAAGAGGCTGATATCAAGAAGGCTTACCGTAAAGTTCGTGGGCTGTGGTTTCCTGGGTTCTCTGTGAACGAAACCTAATGTGTTTATTAGCTGGCACTTGCGCTGCATCCTGACAAGAACGGAGCGCCGGGAGCAGATGAGGCATTCAAGAGTAAGGGTCCTCTTATTTATTGTGCCATCGTGCTCATAGTTCCCTAGTGGTGTCGAAGGCTTTTCAAATCCTGTCAGGTATCTTAATAAGAACCCACCTGCGGAGACGGATATTAACGATACGTGTCAGATCCACAGAAACGTGCTGCGTACGATCGTAGTGGTGGGGACCCAGAAGACCGGTTCGGAGGGGGAGCGCCATCAGGCTTTGGGTCGATGTTCAACCCGGGTGGCCGTACTCATGCAAGCTTYGAGGGTGAGATTAGCCCTGAAGACCTGTTCAATATGTTYTTCGGYGGGGGAGGTTTCGGTGGACCGGGAACAGCATTTGCATTCGGGCCAGGGGGACCAGGTGTGTGGCCACGACGCTTTGTTTTATTCAAATGCATGCTCACGCAAAACAAAAAAGGCGTCTTCACAGCTAGTTTTGGGCCCGGAGGCTTCAGAACAGGTGGTGGAACTCAAAATGCGCAAGCGGCTGCCCCTCGCTCGCTGCTTATCCAGCTCCTGCCGATACTTATTTTGTTTGGGTTTTCTCTCTTATCTGCTCTGCCTAGTCTATTTGCCACGCCGGCTGTCCCGGACCCACGATTTTCATTCACAAGCACTGGACGCTACAATACCCTACGGGAAACAGGAGGACTTGGAATACCCTACTTTGTTAATCAGGGTGACTTTCAGAAGCACCCCGTAATTGGAGGCGAGCTAGCACGGGAGGGGGCGAAAACATCGGCGTCATCYCGGGCACGAGGACCAGGGATAAAGAAGTTTGAGGAGACGGTGGAACAGGTGTACACACAAGAGCTGTATCATCGGTGCCGACAAGGGGTGGACCGGAAGAACCGGCTGAAGGAGAACGAGATTGGGCTGTTTGGGTTTGGGACGGACTGGGAAAAGGTGCAGCAGATAGAGCGTGAGCCTGTTGAGAGTTGCGAGGAGCTGAAAAGGCTTGGGGTGCTCAGGTCATAAGCTGACTTTATGTGTTTGTTCTAACTTATTGGCCCTTTATATATATATATATGCGTGTGGACTGGTGTGTGTACTAGGCAGAATTGGCCCGCATCTTCTCCCTCTCTAGTTTAACATAGTAGCTCTCCTGTGTTTCGACTAGAAAAKGGGGTGAGTGGTAGCCAGATGGCGTGCCTGTTGAGACTTACGCGCTTTGAGGTGGACGCCGTACCTATAGGCAGTGAGTGACACAGCAAGGGCGAGGGAGACGTGGGGTACAGACCAGTATGCATAGCCAGCAGCGAGGCCAAGGCCCAGGGCGCCGCTGACGTCGATGAAGAAGCGTTTTCTGAGTTTGCCGGTGATGGGTGCGATGGGCATGGCGGAGGACGAGGAGGAGAGGAGAAGAAGGAAAAAGTCGGGGGAGGGACGGTTGTGGGTTGTGGGTTGAGGGTGCAGCCAAACAGACGTACAYAGGGCATTGCATCAGGGGGATTAAGATCGAGCAGAGCCCCAGCACTCGACGCACCCAGCTCACCCTCTTCTCTCTCTCCCCAGCCCCAGCCACCACACACTCCCTCCCATCCACGTCCCCCGCCCCCATCCACACCCCCTGCCCACCGTGACGCTCGGCACTCCCTCGCCAAAGTACATCATGGAAGACCCCTCAGGCTCCGGCGGATGGCGTTTCGCCCAGTGCTTTGGAGACAAGGGCGAAGTCGAGGATATCACAGAGGGTATGTTCCCCACGCCCACACCACCCCATGTCCCAAGCATATTCGATGGGGACGCTTTCAGCTCACTCCCCGCGCCGCCAGCCGATATCATCTCTACCGTCGAGTTTGATTCGACCGGCAACTACCTTGCAACAGGAGACAAGGGCGGYCGTGTTGTGCTCTTTGAACGCAACGAGATGGTGTGTTACTCTACTACCACCCCCTCCACCGCATCCTCCGTTGTCACTCGACCCACACAGCTGATTGCCCTGTCTTATCTGCCGCTGCCCGYCTCCCYMCCCTTCTTCCGGTCTCTTTCCCTCGCTCGGCATATCTGTRTTCGTGCAGAAAAAGGGCTGCGAGTACAAGTTCTATACAGAGTTTCAGTCTCACGAGCCCGAGTTTGATTACCTAAAGTCGCTGGAGATTGAGGAAAAGATCAACAAGATCAAGTGGTGCAAACGCCAGAATTCYGCACACTTCCTCCTCTCGACCAATGGTGCGCCGCRCTTGCCTGTCCAYCTCCCCTCTTCTTATTGATCAGCCCAGATAAAACGATCAAACTTTGGAAAGTGTTCGAAAAGAGTCTCCGAGTTGTCTCAGAGTCAAATCATCACGATGGCCAACGGCCGTTGCCCCCACCATCAAACCTATCACATCTGCGGCTCCCTCGCATGACCCAGCAGGAAAACATCATCGCCGCCGTCCCACGTAAAGTATATGCAAATGCTCACGCCTATCACATACATTCCATTTCGGTCAACTCGGACCATGAGACATACATCTCCGCTGACGATTTACGAATCAACCTCTGGAATCTCAACATCAGCGATCAGAGCTTTAGTATGTTTTTCTCAGCGCTTCTCGTTGCCTTGATTGTTTTGAACACATCACTTGCAACAGACATCGTTGACATCAAACCCGTCAATATGGAGGAACTCACAGAAGTCATCACCGCAACCGAGTTTCACCCCTTCCACTGCAATCTGTTTATGTACTCGAGCTCAAAGAGCAACATCAAGCTCGCCGATATGCGCGATTCCGCATTATGTGACAAACACTCGAAATGTAGGCGCAATACCCGCGCGCTCAATCATCATGCCAATTTTCTTCCACCCAACAGGTTTCGAGGAGGAGGAGGATCCAACTACACGGTCATTCTTTTCGGAAATCATCTCGTCAATCTCCGATGTCAAGTTTAGCCACGACGGACGATATATCCTTTCTCGCGATTACCTCTCATTAAAGATCTGGGATGTCAAYATGGAGTCACGACCGATAAAGACAATTCCTATTCACGACCATCTACGAGGAAAATTGTGCGATCTTTATGAAAATGATTGCATCTTTGACAAGTTCGAGTGCGTCTGGGGCGGTGATGATAAGTGCGTGGGCCCCCTTCTCCCGTGCTCCATTTAGAGGGGCGGCTCTGATTGCGTTGCATTGCTGGCGCATTAAAACCCTTCATTGCATGGGACGGGACGTCACAACTGATCCGCAATTTCTTTTACAGGCACGTGCTCACTGGCTCTTATCATAATTATTTCCGGATATACGACGTGGAAACATTGAACGATGTGGTCCTTCAGGCGGACAAGTCGGCGTTCAAGGCCAAGAAAATTGGTGGCCCCCTACCGAATAACAAGAACATGAGGAATGGACCCAAGGGGGCTCTGAGGGATGCGATGCAGCTTGATACTCTCGATTTCAACAAGAAGATATTGCATGCGAGTTGGCACCCGAGGGAAAACACGATTGCTGTCAGTAGTATCACCAAGCTTTCCAATCTGAACCATTCATTGAGAATTTCTTTCAGATTGCCGCTACGAATAACCTGTTCTTGTACAGTGCTGTATGATAGATTGGATGCTGGGTCATCGATGGCCTCAATCCAAACCTATCCACGACTTCCTCCCCGGTTCCTGCATTACACTCTTTGTCCGGACCCGCCTTTGATCAAGCTGACGTGATTAGACGAAGGGCTGCGAGATAACGTTCCATGTATTCATTTAATCAATCAATGGACACATAGGTCAACCAAATGTCTTCATTTGCGAACGCTTTCCCTCCTCCCCCTACCCCCACCCCGTCCGTTGTATCGATAATGCCACATTTTTTCTTCGTCAGCAGGCACTACCGTATTCTCCCCCCGACTACATAGTAGTACTTGTTCGCTTTTTTCATTGTCCCTCCCTCATCGATTTCTCTCCCCCTCTTTGTCAGTCTCAGTCAATTGTGTTGTTTTTAGGTACATCTACATCACCACGCCCCATATATCTACAAATCCGATTGCCAGTATAATAATTAACAACTCACTCTTTCAACGGCCCTCTTTGTTTCTTCCTTGACTTTTCTTGTCCGTTTTTTTATGGACGTGGATATGTGAGCCCGCCAATGCACCCGAGGACAACTGTTTCCTGGAAGTTCATAATGACCAATCCTTTTTGTTTTGCCTTGAAAAAACTCTTTTCTAGTTTCGTAGACTGCTATCCCGTTTTCCATCTGCGCTTGTTTTTTTCACTTACCCGGATTTTTTGGTTTTTTGGTTGGTCATTGTAATTCTTGGAAATGTTTGCGAGCTGTATGGCAGGACTGGAGGTAGCAGCCGTTGGAATCACCAAATGTTGAAATATTTATAGGACTGTAGTTGTGAATCGAGTTTGCAATTGTGTTTTTCTGTTCTTTTTAGTGATAAAGAACGATCTACTTATCTCAGTTACAAGCCCTGGGTAAAAAACCTTATCAATCATTTTCTCCTCATGCTCTGCCCTATGGGCGCTATCACCATTCCCGGAATTATACAGACAATATTACTGCCCACAACTGCGGTGGATGTTTGCGTCATCTTGCACCTTGGCATTATCACCATTCTCGGAATTATAGACACAATATCACTTCAAAACTGCGATGGATGTTTGCATCATCTTGCACCTTTTTTCGGAACTTGATGGGGGTTTCCGACAAATCTTTTCCGCGCGCGCGGTGTGTGTGTGCTTGATTCTGCATGTTACCGAAATGGCATTCGTCATCATCGAGAAATCTACTAGTTCATAGACCGTTATCCYGTTTTCCACCTGCACTGTTTTTTCACTCCCCCGGATTTTTTTTTTTTTTTTTGGATTGGTCATTGTAATTCTTGGAAATGTTGCGAGCTGTATGRCAAGGGCTAGGGGGTAGCCAGCCGTGGGATCACCAATGTTGAAAATATTTATAAGGACTGTAGTCGCGAATCGAGTTTTGCAATTGTGTTTTATTTTCTTTTTAGTGATAAAGAACGATCTACTTTTGAGACCCTCAGCTACAAGCCCTGGGTAAAAAACCTTATCGGTTATATTGTCCCATGCTCTGCCCTATGGGCGCCATCACAATCCTCGGAATTAACAGACAATATCACTTCAACTGCGATGGATGTTTGCATCATCTTGCACCTTTTTTCGGACTTGATGCAAAATCCTTCCGCGCGCGGGTGTTTGTGCTTGATTTTTGCATATTGCCGGAATAGCATTCGTCATCATCGAGAAATCTATGACTCAAAGATAAGCAACAAATGACTCTCTTTTCTTACTTTTAATTTCAATCTTGATGCTTTTTCAAAGTCGGAAAAAACCCCGAGGCACGACGGAATCGGGGGGTCGGGGTCGGTGGTCGGAGACTGCGTTAAGGACTTGGCACAAAACGCTTTGTGAACCGATGGGAAGGTAAAGAGATTTGAAGTGTCATTCTAGATGATAATTTTTTTTTCGGTGGCTTGACTCAATCACATGAGGGGGTGAAAGCATGTGAATGATGATCGCTGATGCCCAAAAATATAAGTCGACGCTTACTTGGAACGTTTGTATGAACGGGCGAGAGCATAGGAACTGAGATGAGTGACTCACGCAAGTTGCTAAAACGAGTCTTCTACCGCATGAACCTGTCATTAAACAAAATACAATGAAGAGAAGATTGGGGGGGGGGGGGGAAGGCCGGAGAGGGGATGACTGAGCCCGAGGTAGTTCGATTACTATATCGGGTTTAGCTCAGCCAACTGACCCGTGCGTTAGTAAAAGAGTTTTCTCTTGGCCGATTTGTGTGGCACGGAGCAGTTGAGGAGGCGTTGGATGGGTTGCGTGAGGGGAATGAGAAAATACTAATAGTCAAAGGAAGAAGAAGTTTCTAACGTCATTGACTAAGTTCAAGTTGACTGCTGTGGCAAAGTAAAGTTTGTCGGTGATAGAACTGTTGCGCGAGCTACATCATGACTTTAATTAATATATTGGATGGGATGGAATACTCTAKGTTGCAAAACCCGAGCCAACAATCTCGGCCCAAGGTATCGAATTCGTGGTTCGGAGGATGGAGTTGGGGGAAAGTTCCCAACAACAGATCGATTAAGCCACCCGATTTCTTCCTTCCTATGCGCTGGAAACAGCTCTGGCATGTGAAACTTGGAAGGTTCAATCCTGGGCACCTATCCCGAACTTRACATGTAGACGCCACGACGTCATTTTCGTTTTTTCTGGAGGACCTCTTGTTTGAATGACGCAGCAGCGCTGTCATAATAACGGATTACACGAGGCAGAACCATGAGGCCTGCGCCGACGAAAGCCGCCAGAGTCAAGATGACTGGAACGACGGTGTGAGGGAGGACACCGAAATGAAGTGGTTCCAAGATAAGAATGATGGGTACTGGCTCCTGACGTAGCCATGTCATGTCTTCTCCCTTGGGCGAAGGCACAGGGACACCGGTGTTGACCACGTAGATGTGTGCGTATTTTTTGCGCGTTTGTGAGAGAGTGCGGCTAGAGACCGAGTGCGGGAACTGGGAAACAACCTGGCGAGGATCGAAGATTCTGAGATAGACATCACAGGGGTACTGATCTTTGTGTGAATATGTAATTTAGACGACGGAGAAAGGAGGGGGGGGGAAGTGGGACACTGACGGCGGCTGACCAGGATGCCCGAAGCGTAAATCTGCCATATGAATCCCAGTTGTGGTCATCCAAGTCTAGAGTAAGCCAGACACCCGTTTCAGGCGACACTTGGGTCGGGTCAAGTATGGGTGTTATATTGAGCGGGACTTCTCGGTTCTGGTAATTGAGCTGGATCCTATATAGGACGTCAATGTGCGCTCGGCAGGCAGAGCGAAAGGACGGGCAACGCAACCATGTTGGAGATATCAGTTGGGGAGATTCGATTTGGGAGGCAGCAAAGTTGACAATCTCCGTATTCCCTTTGGCGGAACGCAAGAACGACAAGATCGTTATAATGCTCGTCAGAGACAGCAACGTGCGTGCGTAARTCCCGAGCATGGGTGGTGGTAAGCGGCGAAAGCGCTCGTTTCGCGCTCGCTGATGGCTGCTACTACATCATCATGTTTGGTCACCCTCTGACATAAATAAATAAATCCCAACYTTGGTTGGCACTCGCCCTCTGCGAAATGGATCAGGTGTGTGTCCCATAGCACTTGCACTTGCACGAGTCCCGGATTCTGAATATCGACACTACACTAGGATGCCTTTAGACGACTCTTAGACACGTCGCGTCCTAAATCGACCGCACCGAGTGGTCCAGCGCCAGGCTCGCGAGGAAAACCATCTACATCGTGAATCTATTCATTTTGTTTACAAGTTGGATATTTATTCTCAACTGCTTCTGAAAGAAAGGCGGTCGATGCTTCGCAAACTCTGTTCAAACCCCGTAAAGTGAAGAAGGCTAGTACGGAAGGCAAGTACCGTGACCGTGCCGCCGAACGACGTGAAGGTGGGGGAAACGACTATGCACATGTACGTATCATTATCTATTCTGGACCAGCACCTCACCAGCGGGAGGTTTTTATCTACTAGGTAGAGGCYATACTGGAAGATTTCGAAAAACGGAATACGGGCAATGRAGACAAGCTGGCRGTGAGCTTGAATARTTCTCCTCATAACGCTGCACATCACTGACTATCACGRCTAGGTCGAAGAGCAACGTAAATATYTAGGCGGTGAMSGCGAACATTCTATTCTYGTRAAAGGYCTGGACATGGCCCTTCTCGAGCAGAACAGGGCTCGGGTGGCAATGGAATTCACAGACGACGACGATACGCTCGAACAAGCCTACTTCGAGGCTGCCTCTGCAGTTCCCAAGAAACGTACACGGGAAGATCTCATTAAAGAACTTAAACAAAAACGGGCYCAGCARGGGGAACAACCCGCACAAGAGGGCCAGGATGAAGCAAAGACAACGGCGGAGGAGGAAGTAAAGCTCTTGGAAGAGGCCAAAAAACAGGGCAAGTTCAAGCCMATCGGGTTTAAACCTATCGGTAGTAGTAACCAGGAGAAGGGAAAGGAGAAGGGAAAGAAAAAAAAGCGGAAGGTCAAGCCTAGTGAAGGTGCCACGAACGAAGGGGAAAARAAGAAGCGTAGAGTKGAGRRTSAGGRRGCTGGAGATAAGAAGGAAGAAGGATCGGGRTCGGGGTCCGYCAATGKGCCTKMGACGACACCGTTGGAATTGTCAGAGTCGAATAACGCGCTGCGAACGGAGCCAMTACAKATTGAACCAAAACCGGCGCCTGTGGAAGAGTCATTGGAGGAAGACTTTGACATTTTTGCTGGGGCTGGTGATTATGAAGGTGTAGATCTCGACGATGAAGATGAAAATGAAGAGATAGGATCTGGACCCGCCGCTCCACGCGCAGAAGCTTCACCTGCGCCAGATACAATTTCCAGGAAATGGGTGGCAATGGAAGATGAAACACCTCCCGTCTCACCCAAGGCCGTCCTCGAGTCCTCCCACGAATCGAAACTCAAAAAACGCTCACCTTCACCGGGTCATGAGCGAGGGCACGGCTTACCGCGAGAGCCGAAGGAGCCTGATATGGAAGAGGGCGAGGAGGAACAACCGATGCGGCTTCAACCGCTAGAAAGCTCTGCACTACCTTCTATACGAGATTTCCTTGCTATGGATGAGGCTGCAACGACTGCTGAGAAGCGGCGGAAACGGAAAGAGAAGAAAAAGGCAGAGGGTGGGGGTGGAGGTGCCAGTAAGAATATGGAAGCGAAGGTTAATCGAGATTATCAACGGTGTGTCGCCTCTCCATTTCTTCGCGCCTTTCTTGATATACTCACTCTTGTCAGACTGCAATCATACACCAGCAAGAAGGATACAGGCACCAGCAAGAAGGATGCAGGCTCATAGTTACCAGCCTGTTCCGCGACCTCTTCCCTCTAGYATTTTATTTCATCTAACACTTGGATTCAGAAAATGAGGGGTTTCATAGATAGTCCATGATTATGATGACAACATAGGATGTCCGTTCATCAACTTGTTAATCAGATTTGTCCGTAATGCGGTGTCAGCGAAAAGAGCCTTGACAAGCCGCACTAACTCGTCAATCTCAAAATCCACCAACGCGCCCTCCTCAAAGAGATATGAGATGTCTGCCATAGAAGCTTCCTATAAATGTATCATTCTATGTAAGAATGGTATCCTGTAGAAGAGACTAGGAACAACGCACCAAAAGCTCAGACAAATAATTGAACTTGAGCCATGAGGGGACATATGCGATAGCAAACGAAGGTTGTGCTGGGTCCTCGCTAAAGAGACCCTCTAGTGAGTTGAGAATTCGACATAGCTCGCTGAGCTGGTGCGAATCGACTTCGGGTATATCTGAAAGCGCGAGAATGTCTTGCAGTATTCGGGAGAGAACCGCTTCGGTGACGAGGCCGATCGCGGTGTAATATTTCCCTTTCGTCAAAATTTCCTAAAATGGCAAGTAATGGGACAAAGATCATAATTAGAACTTTGKAAGAACATCGTACCCTGAGCTGTTGCGCGAGTCGYTTAATCTCCTGTACGACTCGATTAATCGCCATTTCGCATTCATCATACCGGTCCTGATCACTTGTGTTTCTAAACCYTTTTCCATCATTCGTCAGAATATCATCGACCTTCTCGCATTGCGTTTGCTATACAATCAGTGGATCAACACTCTCTCCTTCACCGCCAATCCCAAACAAATACACCTACCACAACCCGTTCGTACCAACTCTCTCCTAAAACCCTTAAATTCTTCGCACACTCCCCAAGCTTTTCCTTCAGCCCCCCAAAACCGCTACTGGTCCGGTCATCAACGTCAGCGAACGGAATTAACGACGCTTCAATCTTCTCGACCTCATGACACAAATATAAACAACCATTCGAGAAAAGCATTCCCCTCTGCGCTGATCCTTCAAGCTCGTCCTTGAATCTTACGGGACACAAAGCGATGTAGAGGTCGATGACCGAAGCAGGAGTTTGTGCCAGAATATAACCTGGTTGGCTTGAGGACGAGGGAGGGAACAGACTGGATGCTTGGAATTGCTTGCATTCGTCTATGAGGTTCTCAACTGTCCTCACTATGCGCTTGGCTTTGTCTGGGACAGCAAAATATTCTTTCGCAGCAATATTTGTTTTGAGCTCGGTTGGGCGCTTGCTAGATGCAATGATCGGTTTATTCTTGTGAGGGGCGGAGCCGTTTGGTGGTCGATTGGATGATGAGGCGATGGGTGGGGCAGGTGCAGCGGCAGGTTTTTCAGTGACAGTTTTTCCATTCATTTGTTTCTTGCTTTTGTWTGCCAACCTTTCCAATCGTGTTGCTACTTTGGGTGAAGCAATAGCAGCGGGAACAATTGTTGGTTCGGTAGATTCGTAGGGGTCGGGTGGGTCGGCCCAAGGGTCATCCTCCCAAGATGGCTCTTCTTCCGCTCCTAAGTGTTCCTCCTGGTTCCAGCCCCACACATCCCCAGGATCAGGTTCCGGATTACTGTCTACTTCTGGAGGAACTTCCTCGTTGGACTCGGGCTCGTCGAGAGTTATAGGATCGCCAAATCCCCAACCATCGTCTACGTCCTCAGAGGGGATACTGTTCGAGGGCGCAGATACTACGGGTACCACTGTGGGTTGTTCTTCAGCTGACTCTTCGTCGTCAAAACCCCATGCATCATCTCTGGATTCCTCCCCTTTGGATTTTGTATGAGTGGAGCCGACACCTGCAGGTTTCTCCTCGACCCCATCGTCAAATCCCCATGCATCATCCTCGGGGTTTCCACCCACTTCCTCAACCTCGTCTACTTGAATAGGCACGACGGTAGGCTCAGCCGATCCGGAAGGTACTTCGAGTTCAAATTGGAATCGATCTTTGAGCGCTTCAGGAGTCAGAATGATGCTTCGACAGTTGCCCAACAGTTCAAGTCGGCGCTGCCTTTCGTAGTGCGAACTAAGATCATCTACCCAKATTTTAACGGGCAGCCCTACAGCAGCGGTGACTTTGAGTTGTGCCGCAGCGCTATTCTCAAACGTGGCCACCTTCTGGGCCAGAGCCAAGAAGGGTGGGAGGAGGCCAAAAGAAGGAGGGAGGGAAGGGATAAGGAGCACGTTGAGTAGACTGGTAGCTAGGGGCTTGAAGAGGGATTGGGGGAGAGTCGAGCAAACTGGAGCTGGGAAATGGGGGAAAAGGTGTGCGGATAGAAAGTCAAGGATTTGGGCAAGGATATCAATGCTGCTACTTTTGGTCCCGCTGTCTGGAGGGTCGGGGAAAAGGGATATGAAGTGCTCAGAGTCGACATTTGAACCTATCGAGAGAGAGGACGGTTGCTTGAGCACATATTCAATAAAATGAGTAATGAGGTCGCGCCGTAGTGTCAAAACATGTTGATCCAAAGCATGGGGTGTGAGAGACGACAGAATAGAAGAAAGGGGAAGGTCAATATCTGATCCGCGGACTAAAGACGGGTCAGAGAACAGGCGGGCAAGGGTAATTCCATGACAGTACCTTGAACGGAGGACTGTATGACCAAGCGTGATGCTGATATTACAATTCCGCGCGCGTAAGCATCACTCAGCTGTTCTTGGACGAGGGCCTCGGTACTTTGGCGTTTGCGCTATGACACGAGCTGCATGTGAGCTAATGGAGCTGTTGGAAAAAGCTAGACGTGTACTTTAAAATCCAAGAAAACCTTCGACTCTTTCAATGCACCGGGGGCAGATTGTAAGAGGGCATCAATGACGTCCAAGCTATTTACGGCTTCCGGGAGTTTTCCGGCTTGCACAAGAGAAGCCAGATTTGTAAACTCGGCTTTGCAGCGAAGGATGTGGGATAATGTCTCGTGCTGAACCTGCATATCAGCAGCTTCCTGAACCAGCTTGGAGTGTTCGGCCAATTTCTGGAGTAGGACGGGAACCAGTCCGGACTAAGCAGTACGTCAGCACCGCTCATGTACGTGGAATGTAAGAAAGATACATACCTGCGGATCGCTCACAGTCATTTTTAAATTGTCTACATTGTTCGTCAGCGTTTGGAGCCTGGTTTGGATAGATTGAGCGGATTCCAATTGGCGTTGGAACATGGGCAGGTCAGATTGGATACGCCCGTGCAGGCGTTTCTAGAAGACCAAGAAGTTGATGTGGTCGTCAGCATTCGAATTGCAGACCCAGTCACAAGGAGATAAACCTAACACCTTGGTCATCTGAATAGTCTCGTCGAGTTCACTTAGCCAGGAGGACGTCAAGGCTGAGTCCAGGGTGTGATATGTAGCCGAGTCGATCTTGTTGAGAATTCTAGACGAGACATCCTGCCTGCGAGGCAGGTGTGATGGTATTGGAAAAGCCATTTCCGCTGTGGTGGGTTCGTCAGAGAGAGAGCATACACGTGTCACGTGGAGCGGTGCCAGCGGTCACATTGCAGCATCGGCAGCAGCAAGCCATTAGCCAACCAACCGCCCAAAGCCTCCATGTCCACCCGYGCCGTTCTGCTGCTCGGTGTGCTCGCAATACTCCACGGTGCGTATCCTCTCTCATTGCCACTTCGGCCTTGACCTGAACATTCACCCAAGCTGCGTACTCTGCATACGAACGTAGGCCCTCTTCTCTCCCGTAAACCCACTTGGCTTGCTCACTCTCACGCAGACCTATCGCGCCTGAAGGCTCTAGGACGGCCACAGGAGTCTCTGCCCAAAGATGTGGGTTCTCAAATCACAATGCTGCTCCGAGTTCCGCTCAACGAACATTCCAGATTGTTATCGAGACTCTCGTTGGAGCGATTCTCGGGATCATTGGGGCATCTCTCTATGGACCACCTCTCAAGGAAATTTCATGGGCAAGCGAGATGCGGCAACAGTACGCTACTATTGTTTCCACTGCCGTGGATCCCAAAATTGACTAATGCTCCCATAGTAAAATCGATGAGATGGACGCTCGGATAGGCTTCGCTAGCTACGCTCACCGCGGAAGGAACATTTTCTCGAAATCCCAGTCAACAGCAGAGCAAACGTAGATCTTCTACGCCGAATATCCCTATTTCATTGTCCGCCGTTCGTTCACTTCCGATGGTCCCCGTCTTACCTTTGCCGTTATACTACGCAAGTCATTATTTTCATCAACACTTCCGCGTCCCGAAGTTATTTAGATTTCATCGTCGGATGGGCAGCGGAATGGTACAGCACAGCTGGCCGGAGTGACGTTTGCTTATAGATTTAGCAGCCCCAAGGAGACGGGTTGGGGCTGGGGTGTATAGTGCCGTATGGGGGACAGGAGCTTCCGATCATGAGCGACGGATATTCCGCAGTGTTAGTCCTCGCTGAGTCACCTCGACAAAGTGCAAAGGCACCCTCCCCAATGTTCTGTCATGTTCCTGCCTCGTGCATGTATTGACACTTGGCGCCGCATTGTTACTCACCACAGCATGTCTGTGCACATGGAACGTTGGAAATGAGGAGTAAATGGTACACGTGTTGGTGAGGGTGACTCGGCTTTTCATCTCAGGAGCCGGAATGCTCCAATTGTCGGAATACAATGACTTTTCCAAGATTTCTCACTGCTCAAGCGCTCAGCGAGGCCAGCCTTGATGCGAGCTGTGACACGATACATAGTTCCCACCTCTACACCCATCTTCACTCCTAGTCATCTCCCGTCTTGGAGGAGCATGCAGTGACGTACAGCATAAGCCTGTTTTGGGTAAGTTGGAAAGCGCACACTCGTACCACCATCTTGTTAGGTCTCTTCGCCGGAGCTTGCTTTCTTCTTTCACTACCCACCAAGCCCTATCTACCGCGTGACGTTTAAACGGCTTCTAAAGAACAGTAGTTTGGCCGTCACCATGCACCTAAAGAATACCACGAGAATCGGGATCGTGCTGGGCATTAGCTTAACATTCTTCATTGCAGAAATTGCAGGCGAGCATCCCCCGGTTTGGGTTTGGTCGTTGCAGTTGTTTATCTCTTGGTTTCCTTAGTGGGGTTTAGGACAAAGAGCCTGGCACTCATCGCTGATGCGGTCCGTCAAAGACTTCTTTGATACTTTCGCCGTGAGCTGATGTTATTGTCCAGTTTCACTACTTAAACGTGGGTGCACATGTCGCCGTGACCCGACCTTGATTAATATGTTCCATCTCACAGGACATTGTCGCATAGTGAGTTATAGATGCACATTGCGCCCCCCCAGCCCCCGCTGTTGTTAAAATTTATTGCAGTGCTATTGCCTTCATTGCTGCCTACGTGTGTTCTGCATAACCTCCCCCGCGCCCGAAGCGAATATCTGACCACCATGATAATAATAGCTCCATGACAGTGGTAAACACGTTGGTCTATGCCCCTTTTGAGTCATAAGCCTCGTTTACGAGTTCTTTTCAGACTGTTAAATTTACCTACGCCTTCCATCGCGCAGAACTTGTTGGTAAGCATATAGGTTGTTTTTTGATAATGATTACTATATACTCACCAACAACAATGCCACGCAGGCGCATTCTTTAATGGTGTTTTCCTCCTAGCTTTGGCACTCTCAATCTTCCTCCAGTCCATTGAGCGCTTCGTGCATGTGGAGGATGTCCAAGAACCTGTCCTGATCCTGATCATCGGCTGTGTTGGTTTGGGACTAAACATAATCAGTGCGATGGTGGTGCATGGTACATTGACCCACAACCACTAAACTGTACTGGTTTTTTGATGCACAAACTTAGACCACCACGGGCACGGACATGGACACGGTTCCTCCGCTCCGACGCACACAGCGGAATCAAGTTCCAAATCGATCGAGGACGACGCTATTCGGGATCATATCGTATGTCACTCTCTTTCCTGACATGTCTTTTCCCACCCGTCCAAGGAATGAAAAAACTCACTAACATTGGGGACATCAAACCCCAGCATGCAACTCATAACCACACAATCGATCCTCCCATCGCAATTCACCAGCACAATCTTGGACTGGCTGGTGTTTTGGTACACCTCTTTGGCGATGCTGTCAACAGTAGGTTGTTATAATAGCGTTCCGCGGGCATTTCTCATTCATCGTTTTACAGATGTTGGTGTGATCATTGCTGCTGTCATTATGTGGAAAATAGAATCGCCCAAACGCCTTTACGCCGATCCGTCGGTTTCTCTGGCCATCAGTCTGATCATATTTGCAAGCGCCATTCCCATGAGTGAGTACAAGTCAACAAACCTATACTTGGAACAACAAAACACCGCGTTTGGACTTGGCTGATGGCCTTGGGGAATGTAACTTCTCTCTCACAGCCTTAAAATCTGGACGAATTTTGCTGGAAGCCGCTCCGTTGTATCTTGATCTCGCCAAAGTTAAAGAAGATCTGATAGCGGTATATCCCTGCTCCTTTGAAATTTGACGACGATTTCATATTGATGCGGCCTTCTCGCTTATCATAGATACCTGATGTGCTCTCCATTCATGATCTCCACGTCTGGCACCTGTCTCAATCGTAAGCYTGGGCCATCACCCTCCCCTTTTTTACCTYAGGAAGGTGTACGAATACTGATACCGAGAACCGCTACCCCTTCTGCACCATCAACATTGTTATCACGAAACCCCGTTGCGTGGATTATCGCATCATTGACAACCCACCGCCCCGATTCTAAAGGGTGATCTTGGCGTCTTTGCACGTCTGTGTACCCGCTGGAACCTCGCTCGAGCAGTGGGAGAAAACTGAGAAGACGCTACAACATTGCTTCCAAGCCTATGGCATAGCCCATGTGACMATTTCACCCGAACTTCAGCGTTCGGAGGCTCAGACCCTCAATGAGGTGGTAATGCCAATAGGAGGGTGCAGTCGACTTTCGTTCCACGACGATTTTGGATGTGCTGTTAACGAATTAAAGAAGCGTAAGCTGGGGAGTGCGTGAGTTGACGGAGAATGGGGTTTACAATTGAAAACCATGAACCCGCGATAGGAACATACTGAATACCCTCTTTCATTATTATTGTATCGTACTGCACTCGTTGTGGCGTATCCTTCTCCATAGACGAATGGTTTTTGCTGTAAAACGAGGGTACCCTAAYAGCAAAGAGCGTAAAAATTTCACACAAACGCCAGTGTTCGAGCGATAGCGGTGGAGTCGGGAAATCCAAAGTCGAAAACAGGGTATATTAACAGCCCAAATTGTGGTGCAGTCATGGTGAAACACGGGGCAGCCCTGCAAGTCAGGCGAAGAGGGGGGTTAAAGTAATTGAGGGTGGATGCACCCCCCCAAGGCGAGACGAACGTTGGTGGTACTCGATCCTTGCCAATTCTGAACTTGAGATTCCCATTCACATCCCCTCCATCCATCGCAACGACCAAACCACAATGGGACCGGGTTTGACAGATTCACGTTAGGGCACTTGGATACGCCCAAGAGGATGGGCACCAAGTGATAACGGACCAATGAGAAGAAAAGAATGAGTGGCTAAGAGGGATGTCGTTATTTATGGATGGGGGAGTTTTTGTCGGTCTGCGTGGGACGCAGTTTGGAGTTTTTTCCTAGCGCGCCGGGATAAGTTGTAGCATGCGGGGGTACAGAAATAGGGTTCAGGAGATGGCTTGATCGGTGGCCTTCCATTGAAAGGAAGATCGCAGGGTGCAGTGACTGCGAGATCGTGTCGACGGTCGCTCAGTGACTGGACGGGCTACATTTTTATTTAGAAGACACACATTGTGTTTCTTAACCCTGTCGATAACGTTCGACAGATCCGAAGGCTGATAGGTATCCGCAGGCATAATTCGAGGGTGCTCCGGTTGAAATTTTTCTTCCAGTGGAATTCCTGGCCCGTGAAGACGAAGGGTGAAGGAGTCATTGGGAATCGGCCCATCTGGCAATTTACCATAAAAGGCGAGTTTGGCTTCGGGGATATGATAGATAAGCTACGGTCGATTTCCGAGTTGCAGGGGATATGCCCTGGGTCCGCCAAGGACTCGGGTCGGASTGGACGTACACGGCGCACTTCTTGACCGATTACCGTCCGCTTGGGTTTTACCACACAATGTGCTGTTTGTTAAGGGTACTTATCCTTTGATCGAGTGTTCATGAACCTGGTCACCACAGCAGCGAGCATCCGTGATAGGTTCGCAGCGAGAGAGTGCAAGACGGGTGTGACAGACTTAGTCCGGTTTGGGGTCCAGTTTAGTGAATTTCGGTTTAGGGTAGGGGGTGGCTGTGTCCCAGCTGGTGAGTTTGTTTTTGTGTGTGACCCGGGATTGGAGGTCTGGACTCCGAGATGAACTGGGAGAATAATCAACAGGTCTGCAGGCTTGACAGGATTTCGCCAGGGCCCCAACGGTACGAAGGGGAGTCCGTTCATTACCTCGGCGAGGTTTKAGTCAGCTGTACGGTTGGGATTTGTACTTGCAGTGGATTCGGGTGGAGGGACTGGCGAATGCTGTGAGCCCGGGGGTACTAGCGGAGACCATTATTGAAAGCAAACCAACCTCGAGGCGAGTTAGTGTATCGAGGTACAACAAAGGATCCATACGTCATGCATCATGGCTCGAAGCGAAACACGATGCAAACCGGGCCTATATTTGGCGCGAACTGGAGGCAGTGAACACAGAAAATCGACTGTAATATCAGGAACGCATAGCGCTTGCCCGCCCTTTGCCCACGAATTTTGCTTGGTGGTCCTGCTGTTTAACTGCGGTTAAGAGGTGGCTCTTGACATCCATGGAGAGCGGACGTTTCATTTCAGGGAAGGGAGGGGGGGCCCTAAAGCATCGGAGAAGACCAAAAAGGACTCGATGCTGCGTATGGCCAGGCACATAACAGTGGTTTTGTAAAAGGATTAATTTTCATAGGGCAAAAGGCAATAACATGCATATACCCCATCGTCCTGCCGATTGGTGCGAAGATGGGGGTTGGGGACAATTGGGGCCGATGAGAAACACAGCCGTAATGAGGGATGGTTCCACGTGACCCGGCGTCCGGGTTGCAGGAAGCTGCCGAGAAGATCGATCTTGGCTGGACAAATCTATGGCTGTGGTCGACGCTTTCTTCAGCAGCGTCACTTCCGACATGAAGTGCCGACCACAGGTATTTCGCAAATCCTATATAATGGCTCGCTTTCCATTCCCCCTCTCTCAATTGATCCGTTCGGGCGTCTCGAGCCCCCAAGCATACCGAGTACTCGCTGGCGATGATCGCCGAAAGCTCAAGGAGTCCCAGCTCTGGTCCAATACGTTCCGGAGTGTCGAAGCCGTTGAAGAGGGGGAAGGCCTGTTCCGTCTGCAGGTGCGTCGTACCGTGTCTTCGTTATCCTCCTCTGACATTCTCTCCGCACCGTCTCAAGGGCTCTCAAGATTGTGCGTATCCCCGACTTCTCTCAACATCTCCTTCGCTCTGACRTTCTTTCAGAAATGTGATGGCGCAAGATCCATTTGCGGTCCATGTGCAAAAAATCCCAAACCAGATCCCTGCGAGTACGACAATGGTCTCGGAAAATCCAGGACGCGGTGCCTAGAGGAGACCATATCCCGACTTGAGGCTCGTGTCTTTGAGCTCGAGAATCCAGAGGCTGCTACTCCTTCAGTCACCCTCCACGATCCTTATGGTCGCTTTTCCCAGAACCGCTTTTCCGATTCCCCACCAATCCATGCCCCAGAGCCTTCTCATGCTGGTCCCCATTCCCCCTTCTCTCCAACATCGACAACATCTAGTCTCCCTTCTGGTAGGCACTGGAATAACTTTATAGCTCTCGAGGCAATGACTCAATCCACAGGGTCGAGCACTTCTATATCACCGTCTCGCCAGCTGATTCCAATATCCCCTTCCTCGAGTAATGAGGTATGTTCGGATTTGGCTGAGGAGGGTGTTCCTTGTTCACACTACACTCTTCAGGAGCCTCCACAACCACTCATTCAGTTCCTGTGAGTTTTGCCTTCTTTCATTCCACCTCTCGACATTCCACTTATTGCTGAACAGACTCGAAAAATTTCTCCCGCATGCTGCAGAATTTGGGTTCTTTCTTGATATTTCTTCATTCCATCACTCCGCTTTACTTTCCCATCCCTTCGGGCAYCATTTACGCCCCAGTCCTGCTCTTCTTACCACTGTCTACCTCTGGGGCTGCCACCTATCGCGGCCGAGGGCCCCCCCCCAAGTCGACGAGTCTGTGCTCCTCATCCGCGCGTTGCGACACGTAGTCACTGATACTTTGGGCAATCATCCAAGACGGATACTGCACACGATTCAAGCAGAGGTGCTATTGGCTACATACTTTTTCCGCACTGGTCGCTTTCTCGAGGCCAAAAGCCGGTTGGGATCCGCTGTGTCTCTTGCCCTTGGCTCACAGCTTCATAGGCTGCGGTCCGCGAATTATCCGCCGCTGTGCCTTATCGGAATAAACTCCGAAATGCCTGTGCTGCCGCAACCTCCYCAAAGCACCGTGGAGGAAGGTGAACACATCAATGGGTTCTGGGCCGTCTTCACACTCCACAAAATGCTCTCTGTTGCACTTGACCCCCCGAGCGGCGTATGTGGCGCCTTGGAGACCCCAGGTTTGCAAATTGAYGTTCCCTGGCCATTTGACAGTCACGATTACAAAATGGTAAGTCAAAAACAATGACTCGTCCGATTAATCCGGCTTAACTTTYTCCAGGGCTGCCTAAGCAATGATATACAGGGCAACTCCACAGTCAAATTTTTCCTAGCAGGCTATTCGTTCAACGCTCGGAACGACACATCGCTCACAGCATTGGCGGCGAAAGCCTCGATCCTCTGTCACAGAGCCACTCATCTCACAGGCCAGTGGGGACCCAGTAAGTCATTTCATATATTATAACAACAGCCCCACTTATCCACGAGGCGATAGATATGCCAAAAAGGGAATACGACTCATTCTCTGCGGCTTTCCGTTCCGTTGACGGACTCATTGACGATTTCCGAACCCGGATTCCCTCGCTCACCCAACCTGGAGCTAACACCGCCAACACACGCATCAGCTTGCTCATCCATAGCCTCACGAGTGCGGCTACGATCAAGCTACACGGAACCTTCTCCTATGCGGACCCCGTTTCAAATCAGAAATGTGTGCAAGCGGCTTGTGATATGGTTGACTTCCGTGGAATCGATCTGAGTAAACTTGGCTTTGTCAACTCGGTCTATGGCGTATGTCACATACTCCGACTCTCGTTCTGGCCTTGCATTAATCTATCTTGTAGGCATTATGGCAAATGGCATGTCAAGTATTCATCGACGAGCTCTCCAGACGTCAGACAACCCAAGTATCGTGGCCGACGTCCATCAGCGAGGAAGACCTCAGGAACAATCTGAAGATCGGACTTCATGCGCTTAGTGTCTTTTCAAAGGAATGCGCATATATTCGTATGTGCTGTTATTTTGCACGCTGTGTACCACTTGCTGACGACGTGACCAGGCTACCAGCGGCTCAAAGTCGATGAGGCCTACACCGCTACAAATAGCACCTTGGACTACCTCTCGTCGGCCCTCACCCCATCTCAATAGACAGTTTTTTTTTTCTTTCTGCCGACGTCTTCCTTCTTTCTTTTCGYCTTGTAACATCTTTTACTTTCTTCTGTCACCTGTGGACTTCTTACTTTCACAGCTTAATACCAACTTCTGCTCTTACGTCGCACGATATCAATTTTTTCAGCGTGCGGCCTGTGTCCTTTTGTGTATACTGTAATTTGCCCTGCTCTTCATTTGTAGTTCTGCTGCATTTTCCCCCCAAAGCTGTTGTGCGGTTCGTTCGTTCGTTGTCGTTGTACTGTACTGTTTCCATACTCAACTCCTTCTCGCTCCGAGCCCTAATCAGCACTAGGCTCTCACTCCTACTCGGTTTTGCTTTCCACCCGCTCGTTCGCTCATTCATTCCTTTCCAGCACACAATCTTTCCCTAGATCCCCGCATTCTTTTAACCTACCCTTTCATTCTCAAAGCCACTCGCTCTCATCCCATGGTTCTTGGTAACCATTGATTACATAGTCCTCCTGCATCACAAGCACGCTGTAATTCTACGCAATAGCCTTCTTTGCTTCGACGCATAGCGCCTTTTGCTTTYCCCCGTCATATTTCCACTTACCCCTCTTTGTCTTCCCTCTTTTGTTTTTGCTCGGTAACCATACCAGTAGCTACTTTACTCTCGTTTCCGTCAACTGCCTACGCATTATYTAATATTATTGAAAATTTGTCAATCATGGCGGAGATCACTAGTTCACAGATATCTGATCGGAGACGGAGTATGTGAGAGTGGAGAATATAAAAATTATTGATCTTGTCCGACCTTTTGCCCCACGTCTCGTGGGGGCGGTGCGATGATGTCGATAATGAAGAAGCAAGCTATGATGATCTTCACCGCATTTCGAGTATTCTTATTCCCAGTTTGTCAACATGCCGACTCGGTGGGTCTGATATGGGACCAATCATTTGCTATTTAGCGTTAGGCTTGCTTGCTCAAGATAGAGCATGGGAGTCGATCAATGGATCCATGATGCTACGGATTCACTTCCCCCTGATGCCGGATTTGTTAGACAGCTGGTGGATCGATGTGGGTTGAAATTTTTTTATAATTGTTGATAGTGCCTCTCTCTTGCTGCTTTAACCTTAGACTCACTACCGAACATAGAGCATGGGAGCCGATTAATGAAGTTCGTGGGACTGCAGGTGAGTATCTACTTGGAATTACGTTCCCCTGATCCCTAAGTTGTCAGGCAACTGGCGAATCCATGTGAGTTGATTTTCATAAGCGTTGATAGTGCCTTTCGACCGCGCTACCAAAGGTGATGTCGGTAGACGATGTTGACATTTTGTGCACGAAAATTAATAATAGAATTCAAGACTCTCGGTGCTTTAAGATATTCCGACGATTGGTAACCGATGCTGCACCTTCGAAGTTGAGCACAGGTTGATTTTTGCGGTGTAGAGATGGAAAATGCATCAATAAATAGAACGCAGTCGACGATCGGGTTCAAGTTCGGTCATTCCGCCTGTCAAGTGAGAGAGTTACTCGAGCGTCTGTGCATCGAGCTCTGGGACAGGATACGAGAAAGCGATGATATTGGTTTCTCGGTGCTAGACAAGCTCTTGGGTCGTCCAGTCACAGTCCATCAAAATCAGAAAGAGAAGCATGGCGTCGGTGACAATGATAGTATCATAGGAAGGGTGGAGTTCAACGACCGTCGGGCACAGGATCGTATGGAATGTTCATCAGTTGATTCTACAGCTGGATGCATATCAACCTTTCAGGGACAATTCCACAGCGGTCTTGAAAGCCCCTAGGAGCGCTGTCAGTTGTATTTTTTCATTGCCGCCAGTTGATAAACGGTGCCTGAAGACAAACGTTGCATCAGATATTGCTCCAGCGGTAGCGAATCTAGCGCGAAACGAGCCATACTCTGTAGCAGCAAGATGATCAAGCAGAAATATTCTTGCATGGGGTTTGAGTTCAATTGTCTCTAGGTAGTCATAGGCACCAGTGAGGAAATCCTGTAACGCTAGCCCCCGTTCTGTTTTCATATTCGATATCACTGATCAAAGGGTAATGTGRATCAGAAGGTACACGGTGTCGATGGGGAAATCAAGATAATTACTCTGGTATGATGCAGTGAATTCGTCCGATAGCATAGAGTTGACAATATTCTCTATATCGGAGGGATGCGGGTTGCCTGTGCAAGTGTAAATTTCCGTTTCGCCGATGATGTCGTACGCAGCATGACAAGCCTGGAGAACGTTGAGGGCTCGTCGCATGTCTCCTTTAGATAATTTCAGAAGGGCGTTCCTTCCGTCCGTGGTCAGAGGAACGCTACGTTTCGTAAATCAGTTGCTATCGTCCGCTTCCTTGACACTAAAATCTTTTAGCGACCCGAACTCACTTTTCTGAATCAACAACGGTATTGATGCGCTTCTCGACTTCATGCATTGGCAGTGGTGAGAATCTGAACCGTGTACAACGGCTCTGAATGGCGGGGGCGATCTTGTTGACATAGTTGCAGATGATACAGAAACGAACGTTCTTTGTGTACTGCTCAATTACTCGGCGAAGGGCCGCTTGCGCCGCCTGTGTCATCATGTCCGCCTCATCTAGAATGATGAGTTTGAAGCCCTTTGAAAACAATGTTCTTGTTTCGGCGAATTGTTTGATTTGTTCACGAACTACGTCGATACCACGATCATCTGAAGCATTGAGCTACCACATCGAGTGTCTCAGATCCCTGGACGGAGTTCTATTGGATCTTGGGAACTTACTTCGAGTATCTGCTTCTTATAATCTGCACCGTATATTCGCCTCGCTACTGCCAAAATTGTGGATGTTTTTCCTGTTCCAGGTGGTCCGTAGAATAACAAATGGGGCAGGCGATTTTTTTCGATAAACCGTTCAACTATTCAATCATTGTATTAGTCTGGATGAACCGAGCCAGTTTGAGGACCAACTTGTGCTCGTGATATCTTTGTGCGAGACAACGTCATCTAGTGTAACCGGTCTATACTTCTCAACCCTTACATCAGTGAGACCCAGCGAATCATAAAATCAGGACCGAGTGCCTACCAAGGTAATGACTCCGAGTCTGGGGCACCCACATCAACTGCTTTCCCCTTTCCCTTTGTCAATGTTGGCAAAGAGTCGACATCCGCCATGCGAGCATCGTCGTCCGAGTCCATTGAGCAAGTTAATGTGCCATGCGACGCGTCGAATACCGCGTTCATTAGTCAGCGATCAATCCATCAAACCTTAATTCGCACATGCACGGGCCATACACAGATGACAAAGCAGCATATCTCTTTTGCATCTTTCTCTTCAGTCAATTCCCGGCTCTTGCTTTTGTCAAAGACTCCACCGTTCAGCTCGTTGGACAGACGAAAGCGTCCGCAGTATCATGCAGATCTTTGTAAAGACGTAAGCACCACCCACCTTATCATTGATATATCTTTACTAAAGGACCTTCAGCCTCACGGGCAAAACCATCACTCTTGAGGTTGAGTCCTCGGATACCATCGATAATGTCAAGGCCAAGATCCAAGATAAGGAAGGGTGAGTACAGCAGACTTGCACATGTCTCACAACGATTCAAACTAGTTGGCAGCATTCCCCCCGACCAGCAGCGCCTGATCTTTGCTGGAAAACAACTTGAGGATGGTCGCACTCTTAGCGACTATAACATCCAAAAGGAGTCGACCCTCCATCTCGTGCTTCGTCTCCGTGGTGGTGCTAAGAAGCGCAAGAAGAAGACGTACACCGTTCGTTACTGCCGCTGAAGTCTGAACATATATTAATCTATTTCCCTTCTGAACAGACCCCCAAGAAAATTAAGCACAAGCGCAAGAAGGTCAAAATGTCCATCTTGAAGTATTACAAGGTTGATTCCGATGGCAAGATCAAACGCCTTCGTCGTGAGTGCCCTTCGGCTGAGTGCGGCGCCGGTATCTTCGTATGTTTTTCTGTATTACCCGGGTTTGACCGTAGGTCTAACATCTCTCTGCAGATGGCCTTTCACAAGGACCGCCAATACTGCGGCAAGTGCGGCTTGACTTATACCTTCACACCTGGCAGCAAGCCACCCATCGTCTAGAATCACGTACACAAAAATATTCTTGTCCATGTATGCCAAGCGTGTGCAATATATCTCTGCCAATCAGTCCAGCTTACTATGAGATAATGTTTCTTACCCACTCCCGCGAGGTTTAAGGGCTACAAGGGTGGTGCATGTGAACGGCACACACGCCTATTTCTCACATTCGCTTTACTTTACCCACATATAAACACACAACARGGGTATTTTGACGACAGCTCAAACTCTGACAAAATACGGCGGTGACTGCTCAGCATGAATGATTTAGCAGTGAGTTACGTTGACCGCAATCATATCTTTGGGTTGATAATCTGTCCATAGGAGCCTTACAAATTAAACAATGACGTTCAGGAGCTTGATGTCGGTAAACGCCTCACGGGCTGTGTAATCGATCTCGGCGCTGAATATGCACCGTCCCAGCGTTTGGATGTCCAACACAGAATGTGGTCGTTGATGGTAGGGGGGCTGTATCCCTCTGAGTTATCAGCGGTGGTTGAACGGCTCATGAGATCGAGCGAGCCCAGAGTTACAGATATCGGTTGCGGGTCAGGCATCTGGTATGTTACATACCTGTGAATTCCAGCCCTGAGGCGGRATGACCTTCGGAGACTCAGGGCGATCGAAATGGCGGAGCGGTTTCCAAAGGCCCAAATCCTCGGGTTAGATATTACGCCCTTGAGACATAGGTTGGTCGGTAATCCTATGGGGCGGGCAGTGCGTTTTCTGACTCTTTCCAAAGATCGACACCTCCCAACTTTGTGTAACATTTGTACTTCTTGCGACGTCGGTAATACTTAATTTCTCCTTAGTTTCAGGCAACACAACTTGATCGACGGCCTTCCGGTCGAATACGCCACAACCAAGTTTGACATCATACATTGCCGTTGTGTGTGTCAGCATGTAAGCAATCTCCCGGTACCGGGGGAAGTTTGTGACCCCGGAATTTATGCAACCTAGGTTCCAGAACCTCAGCACCTTGTGGAAAGCATCGCAAAATGCATCAGGCCAGGTGAGTGCCTCGATTGCTCCACTGTTTTATTTTGGACACCCGGCGTAAATATCGCGATTAGGTGGATTGATTCTTATGCCCGACGGTGAATGGATTGGGTTTGATGAAGACAGGAAGCCGCTTGAGCTATTCATCTACGAACCTAGAATCGGTATTGAGGAGAATATTGCGAACGCGCGTAGGCTCTCTTCGTATGCTGGATGGCTGGATCTTTTTGGTAAAGCGACTCGAAGTCCCAAATACCAACTCCCCAACATTTTGTTGAAGAATGTTAATACTGTCAGAGATATTGTATTCAGAGAGCTTTGGGCGCCGACTGGATGGGCCGGGAAGGATGTCCCGCACGGTCAGGAAATCGGCGCAATCACATACGTGAACATGAAGGTTTGACAATTGTTGCGATGACTGTTGGCGAGGGGCTAACAGGTAACATTTGATACTGTAGGAATTTTTCCAAACTAGCACATCGGTTCTCTTGGGCCAGGGCGTTCCTTCTGCTGTGGTTGATGTCATGAGGAAGAGGGCAACGGAGGAGCTGAATGAGAGGCGCCACAATGTCTGGTATTATACTAGTGCCATTGCGATGGATGAGTCGGGAACGAATATCTAACGGATGCTCCTTGTTCCCCGATTCCAAAGTTCAAACCGAAATATGTTGCGAAAGAATATAAGAAATCCCCTTCTATGAAAAGCGATATTTCTTTGGTTTTTCRTCGAAACACGCCATCGTCGTTGGGTTAATATGAGTGAGGTGTAAAAGACAAGTGGTCCCCTATTGTCAGACCAAACCATGGCGTCGCTTTGATAAGCACGGGGACGTTATGCACTCCGGCTGTTACATGGGTCATTCTGCGTGGGGTTGGCTGTTAGCGAACTCGGCCATGTAGCGGCTGAGACGCGATCCTCCAAGTGCGCAGGTAATCCTAAGGTAGTTTTTATTGATTATCTGGTTTTCGTATGGGTTGGACTTTTTCGTATATCTCCCTTTTTCGGCGTGAATCGTCTAGTTCCGCTTGCCGCTGTCGTAGTTTCTCTCTCCTTCGTTCATCATCTCTTAGGACTCCTCGGTACATGGTCTATAAGTAGATGTCAGTCAATGAAAACAGCGGCCATGAAAGCTGTTACTTCTCGTTCTTGTTCCTGTTGAAAGTGCACGGCCCATATGGTTAACGATGAGAGGATTATTGAACCAATCAAAGTCGCCCGTGCGCGACTCTGTCGCATTTCGTGGTCGTGACGCGACGCGAGTGTAAACCGGGAGCGCACAGACCAGTGACAAAATGGGAAACCGTGCCGAGCACGCAACACACACAAATACTCGCCTTCGCTCCCAACATCGTTGTGCAGCTTTTTCCTCCGCCTTCGGCTCCCGTACCTTTCGCGTATGTTGGCACTTCGAGTATGTGTCTCATTGTTTCCGCCGCTCCTTGATCTAAATATCTTATGATAGGATTTCGAGACGGCACTTAATGAGGTTGTGCAAGCAAAGAGACTGTCGCAGTCCAAGATGACAAAACTAACGGAGATCGCGATGACACTAATGGATGTATGTTTTCACTACCCCTTTCAAGATTACCTTCACACCAAATCTGGATTTTTAGCATGACACTCAGCTTGTTTCAACCATGTACCGGACTCACAAATCGTTACCGTCCGCTTGCAAAATCTCTAGTCTCTATGTATTCGATGCGCTAGCTAGAGCGGCCAGACAGCAGGTCATCAAACATAATCTCTCAGAGCGTCATTCCACTGGAAATTGTGCCACTTTCCTCTCAAAAGTGGCAGGGGTACTTGAGGGTTTATTTCAAGACATGCTAACAACTGGTCTGCCGGAAGCGAAGGTTAGTCACAGAAGCCAAAAACATGGTTATCGTGTTCTTGGAACCATCTACCTCCTGATTATGGTCCAACCGATCGTGTCCTCAAGACTGGTGAAAACGTATCTGCTGACGCCATGATACTGTCCTTTTCCTCAACCGTTTCTGGCGCTTGTAGTCACTAGAGCACGTTGCGAAGCGGACCTGATCTCTGACTTTCTTTATCCCGTCAATAAGATAGCAACAACCCTGACCTCCTTTTTGACAGGACAAGACGAAAAAAATCCATGATATCTGGGTAAAGGGGAACACCTTCCCGCTCGATATTCTCAGTCGCTTATCGGACATAGTCTCGGGAAAGGATAAAGGTGCATATCGTTCGTGTTTGTGCGCTAAGTACTTTCTCTGCCTATATAATCGTCGTTTTTTTTTTGCTTGCACCCCCTCCAAGTCGAATCGTAAGAAGCATACTGAATTGTGATTTGGTCTGTTTCATGTTAGAGCCTGAACCAAATCGTCCAATCGAAACCGACCCGCAAAGGCCCAGCACCATTATACCCAGTCCATTACCCACCGATCCCCAAGCGACACTGCTTGCCTTGTTGGCCCAAGCCGCGAACAACCATACACCGTAAGCCTTGACTTACGCGCGTCTGTCTTCCGAGCCTGACCTGTCCGTTTTCAGACAATCAACGGCAAATGCAGTGTCCTCACCCACGACCCCTTTAGACCCTGCGCAGCTTGCTATATTGCGATACCTGCAGTCTGCGTCGGTCAAAAATACAGCAAATCAGATACCCCCTGTTGCACCGACACCAGTACAAGATTCTCATGTATCTCAGACTGCTACAGACCCCCGGATATCCAAATCATCGTCTCCTCCTGAAGAGCCTGCTCTTACTAAACAGGGCGAGAGAAATGATATTTATCGTAGCCCCCCACAAATTACTCGCCCTCATGACAGAGACTGTGGTGATCGAGGTTATTCGCGCAATGATCACAGGGGTAATCCGCGTCGTAGGGGACGGTGGAATCGTTGGGACGAACGTGACCGTGACCGTGACCGATATCAGAATGAAGCACCAGCGAGTCCACGGAGAGGAGGTCGCAGTCGGTCCAGAAGTCCAGAGAGCAGGTCTCATCGCAGAAATTCACCCACTTTGAGTCCTCCTCGGCGCCCATCATATTTCTCTCGAGGTCGAAATGACGGCGACACACCTCGAAAGCCGACAAATCATGATGCTGGGAAGGATGAATTCGGYCGAGACTTACGACCTTCCTCTCCCCCCTCCAAGTCTCCTACCTCATCCGCCACTAGTCATGTCCCAAATGCTTCCCCTACAATACCACCAATTCTACATGAACCGAAGGCGGATTCGTCTACGTCTACGAGTATTGATCCGATGTCTAGATCATCATCGATAGCTGCGAATACATCTTCAAAGGAACCTAATATCCCTGTTGCTCCCGAGTCGGGTATCGAGACATTACAAAAGGGACTGGAGAGTTTCGATATATCGACTTTTAATCCTACATCACCGGCGTCGTGGGAAGCTTTGGGAAAGATGTGGCAGCTAACCCACGGCTACTTGCCTTCAACTGAGGAGTTGATGCAATTCATGATGATGGGGGCCATGAATCAGCCAGGCGCCTCGGAAAACTGGGCGCAAAAGACTGTGGGCGCTAATGGGGTGAACGAGCCTCTTCAGAGCGGAGGTGGTTCCTTTCCTCTGAGTGGAGGGGAATATGGAGGGTTCTACGGCAAGACCCGAAACGGTCACCACGGGTGGGCGAATAATCATGGCGGGGCAAATGATCAGTCAACCGATGCCGTTGTGCTGGGTGGCGATAGTATAGATTCGGATGTATCCAAACAAGAAGTTGGTCCGCCGCAGCATCCAACGACRGCATCTGGCCATCTAGGAGGGAAGATGCAAAAAATTGGAGACAAATGGGTTTTCGTTCGCAAAGACGATACTTAATAGGGATCATATCACTTCCATTATTTGTAGGAAGACCCCCCTTCGCACCTGCTTTACACAGAATCCAATACATTATCATCCATTCCTGTTAATTCGTATGTCTGTCTCGTCTCTCGCAAGTTATGGTCATTTCTTGGCTCAGTCGTGTTCGAAGTACTAAATGACGAGGCATTGAATGGACTCGGCCAAAATAGGAGGTAGCAGAGCGTCGTTGAAAGTATACCAATCAAGCCACCGGCTATGATATCTTCTTTGTGGTGTCGCTATCGGACCAGGAAGTGAGTGATGATGAGAGTTGTCCGCATTCAACTTACGTAGTCTTCGATACGAGTGACGGCAACATGAATTGCCCAAAAGAGTGGCGATAATGTTAAAATAAAAGCAGCCATTCGACTGTTTAGCAATCTCGACGACGGAACCACAGCCGGGCAAAAACCCCCTGTTTGGCCGGCGAGCCAGAGCGTCAGGAAGGTCATTCCTGCGAATGCAGTCGAGGAATGGCCTGAGGGAAAGGATTTTCTACCTTCGAGAATGGCGGACTTTTTACTACAGCCAGCCAAGCGTTTGGGTCAACGCCGTAATGGAAGGAGGCAGGGAGGTGCACAAACCCAGCGCAATGTTTCGCTACTTCCTCCCATTTACATCTTGAGAGGAAATCCGGCCGTAGCCTGCCTGGAGGCCTAGCTGAGGCCGCGGAACGGCTGACATAGAGCACGATTACATACCGACCTTGTGCTTCAGGTATTCCGTGATCAGACGAGCGAGGCCGCTGAAGTTGGGTGTGAGCCAGTGTCACCCTTGGCGCATGCCTGCATGTTGACCCACCTGCCTGCAAGGAGCGCAAGAGCGCCGTGATGAATTTCGAGGAAGGCTTTCTTCCTGATACCAGTGGCGACCAGAAGGATAATGGGAATATAAAGCGCAACCCCAAAGTTCAAAGCTGAGCCTATCCTGAAGACGAGTGAAGGTCAACCAAATGAGAGACCAATAAACATACTGGCTTTGCTTATGAGGATGGGATATTAACATGTCCTGAGGCGAGAAGTCCCTCTCAAAAACAGGGAGGAAGGACACCATATATGAGAGGAGCCAGAGCAACCCAATCACGACCCTATCCTTGCAAATCACCACATGTTCACGATTTATCGTGGGACCAATGAGTTTCGCACCAGTCCACAACGTACGACGCACTAAACCATTCGARGGAGTCTCGGCCGAAATGACGCCGTAAAGCAGCAGTGATGGCCATGGCCAAGGAAGGAAAACCATTTCTTGGCCAATTTATGGACGTAACCGGAGTAAGGTGATTGCATTTGTCAGAAAATCATAGGTATTATAAATATGTAGCTACACATTTCATGGACCTGACTAAGAGCTCTGGAATTTGAAAGAGACTGCTGGAGGTTTGGAACTCAGCACTCAAGGTTTGAAATACCCGACGTTTATAAATGTTGTGACTAAGACAAGGGAGCCAGCCCTCGAGATAGACGAAAKATTGTCACAAGGGGATTGGTTCTCTCTTTGAAGTCGCGTGCCGTCACGCAACGCGTGTTCGTGACTAAGCCTTTCGTATTCGAAATGGGCGTAATACTACTTTGTGGTCCCACAACTCTCCTTATCCCACTTTGGTGTACTATACGATGGCGAAAGAGAAGTCGAAATCCACAGGACAGACCTCTATCGCGTCATTTTTCGGTGGTGTCAAAAAGAAGGTCGCGAAGTCGGTCGACGACAACGAATCTGGAGAGGAGGCGCACGCGACTGTCGATGAGCACACTCAAGATGAAGAGGGAAGTGATGCCGATGTTGAGATGGACGAGGGACATGTTGAGATAACGACAAAGAAGAGCGGAAAGCTCTCAGCATTTAACCTCGACTCATCAGACCTCCCTCCCATTCACGAAATCCCTGCTATTTTCTCTGATCTGGTTAGCCGTATCCCTGACATCAAGTCTGTCGTGGAACATGTTCAGGGCAGGAAGCTTAGGGTTGCTACTATGTGCTCTGGCACAGAATCTCCACTACTTGCCCTAGAACTTATTCAAAAATCCATCTTAGAGCAACACGGAATTGCCTTGGAAGTAGAACATGTGTTCTCATGCGAGATCGAACCATTCAAGCAGGCATATATTGAAAGAAATTTCCATCCGCCCATTCTCTTCCGCGATGTTTGCGAACTTGGAGATGAAGAAGCGTATGCCCTTGTTAATCTCCTGCTTTTGACACTTATGAACTTGTGATTCCTAGACACACAGCCTATGGGGCTTTGGCTCCCGTACCAGGGGACGTTGACATGCTCATCGCTGGTACCTCGTGTGTGGACTATTCGAACCTGAACACCCAGAAGCAAGACATCGACGCTAATGGAGAATCGGGTAGGACATTTCGAGGAATGATGTCCTGGGTTGAAAACCACCGCCCTCCCATTGTCATCCTAGAGAATGTTTGTTCCGCACCTTGGGAGCGCGTCAAGCAATACTTCGAACGTCATGATTACAGCGCCGCTTTCACCCGAGTTGACACCAAATTTTATTATATCCCGCATACACGGACTCGAGTCTATCTCTTTGCAATCGATAAACGCAGCTCCAGTATACCAGAAGACTGGAAAGATTTAGTAACGAATAAGCTAAAAAGGCCCGCTTCATCTACCCTCGACGCGTTCTTGCTCTCATCGGACGATCCTCGCATCCATCAGGCTCGCCAAAAGCTTGTGCAGGAGAGTTATGGTGCTTTAGACCGTAAAACGGGACGTACAGACTGGGGGCGTTGCGAGTCTCGGCATCAACGCGCCAGGCTGGAAGAGGCCCTGGGCAACAAACGTCCGTTGACGAGTTGGGACGAGGGTATGGCTCTATTTCGCTGGATCATTTAGAATCATTTTCACCTATAATGATAGGTGGTTTCTGTAAACTTCCCGATTTTGCATGGAATGACTGGGGTGTTGGCCAAGTCGAGCGTGTGTGGGATCTTATGGACATCAGTTTACTTCGATCAGCAGTAAGGGGTGTTGATCCGAGCTATAAGACGTAAGTGGTCTGTAATACCTAATAGCCTCCTAAAGCTTACATATTTTCAGGCAAGTATGGAATTTGTCGCAAAACGTCGATCGTACCATCGGTTCAGGGAAGCCAGGCATTTGTCCATGTCTCACGCCATCTATGATCCCCTATATTACCAACCGAGGTGGTCCGATGGTTGGACTGGAGGCTTTGTCTATGCAAGGCCTCCCCGTCGATAAGCTGTTATTGACACGTGAGACAGAAGATCAGTTAGCTGATCTTGCTGGCAACGCCATGTCGACAACTGTTGTCGGAGCCTGCATATTGGCAGCCCTTGTTATGGGCAAGAAGCTACTGAAGAAAGGCGATGATACGGAAACTTATGAATCGAAATATTCTCAGGGGCGCAACCAGGATGTCATGGTGGTTGATTCCACTGACTTGGCTGAAGTTCACATGGACAACGTCGTGGGCGCCGAGGATCTCCACCATCAGCCTCTGGAATTATCAGGAACTCAGGACTATTCCTTGAGCCTGATCCTTGATGACGCCCAGAAGAGCTCCCGATTGTGCGGTTGCGAGGGTCGCACCGACATGACAAAACGGGAATTATTCCGTTGCCTCGATTGCGATACAACGTCTTGCAAGAAATGTGGCGGACGTCCTGAACATAATCCTCAACCTATTGATGTTGTCCGATATCCCCGCTTGCATCCTGATGATTTCGCAAAGACRCTCAAGACTATCCTTCCCATGTGTTTGTTATTATCCGACATAAATGGTGACTTCTTGCGAGACCTGAGGGGTCAGGAGGGCCTTACGATACCAGAAAGTCGATGGAGAGGGTGGTCCGAGGCTGTCCTGCGGGGCTCTGCCACGGAATTGAGATTTGTAGAGTGCAAACGTCAGGAAATTTGGAGCGCGATCTATCAGTCCCCGCATGCGAAACTCGAGCTTTTACTTCATCCCCAGCAATGCGAGTGGCGTTTCTCTGTCTTCCCCAATGCCAATGAACCCGTCAGCGCTGAGATACGCCACATCCTTGCTTCTCCTGTGGGAAGGTTAGTCTGCAAAGATCACTTCCTCAGTGGTCAGTGGCATTTTGCGTTGCCCCACACCACCACCCTCTCCATCAAGATTCGGGGCGAGGGCGAATTTGTCCCATCCTGGGAGAGTCGACTTGGATTGACCGGGAAGGATTTCCGCGACAAGATGGTGTATTCTAGTCTAAACATCACGGTTCCAAAAGATAAAGCGAACCAATTCGATCGTGACATATCCGGGGTGTACACTCTGCTTGACAAGTGCGGGACTGCCAACGCGGCGTTACACAAAAAACAAGGCGACGATTCCGACCTCCCTCCCTTATACATGTTTTTGGATCCCCATCGTACCAACGATTCTGAAGACGCATTCGTGTTTTCGATCAGCACCCGGCGCCTAGAGTATCAGGAATCCAGGCCTATAGTCTGTAGATTGGACCCAAAGTGGAGGCAGAATGACACTGAAGGTGACCAAACTGTCCCATGTTACCTACCGTGTAAATGGGTTGCTTCGGATGTCGTTAAATTGAAGGTGAGCCCGATGCATTCCCAAATGTTGACGATGCCTAAAAGCTATATAGCCCTCGGTCGGGCAAACAGCCGAGTTCGGAACGCCCAAACAACTTCAAGTGCCAAATGATAGCGATGCCTGTCGAGACGCGTACGCGCTGCTTTCTTGCAAGGTTAATCTCCAGAATCAGGCTGGCGCAGAATGGGCTCGAGGGACGTGGAAGCAGGTTGACAAGATCCACGAAAGAGTAACCTTCAAGGCACTTGCGTGGGTATTAGAGCGAACACGACACGTCAACGATAGCTTGCGTTCTTGGCAACAAGTCTCTACATGGGATGGTCACTCGGGTTGCGAACGGTGTGCACCTACTCCTCCGAAGTTGCGTTGGCTGCAACTTGGGAAAAAGGTTGGACCAGTTGAAGATCCTAGCCAGGCCGGAGAATATGAAAGGCGGCTCAAGATGCGCCCGAGTCCATTCGTGACGCAGCTGAAGGTGGATGAAGAGGGTCTTGGTATGATACGTGTCGGRATCAATATCCCGACCCTCCTTCATCGAGCACTATCCCGTCTGCCAGGGGAGAACCGCACCGAACAGCCACGATTGTCCTGGCGCCTTGACACCAATTATACCCCCATGGTAAATCCCAATCTTCCTAAATTCGTTATTCTGAGCAACAAGAACGACAAAGAACACAATCAACCCCCCAATTTCAAAGTCCCACTCCGCAAAGAACAGCTCCGATCGCTGGAGTGGATGATTCAACAGGAATCGAGTAAGGCTGAGCCTTTTATTGAGGAAGAGATTTCCGAAGCTATCTTAACTCCCCTTGGCTGGCGTGCAGAAGGTCGTGCGCAGCGTCCTGTTCGGATTAGAGGAGGCGTCCTTGCGGACCAGGTCGGATACGGGAAGACTGCTATCTCTTTGGGCCTAATCGACTGTACCCACAAGGATGTCAAGAAGGAGTTTGCGGCAATAGGACGTGTGCCTGGCAAGGTTGCCGTTAAAGGTACCCTGATCATCGTACCCCCACATCTTACAAGGCAATGGAACTCCGAAGTCGAAAAATTTGCCGGAAAAAATCGTTTCAAGGTTATTGTTATCTCAACGGTTTCGAATTTGAATGGGGTCACCATTGAAGATATCCAAGAGGCCGATATCGTTATCATCGCTTCAAACATCTTCAAGAGCAACGTTTATTTGGAGAATCTCGAATCACTAGCTGCCGCCGGTGAGCTCCCCGCCAAAGAAGGTCGCCACTTCAACGCACAACTCGACAAAACGCTGGAGAGCCTTCGAGCTCAAGTCAATCGTTTGCAGGATGAGGGTGCTGAGGCCGTTCTTACAGCTATGAAGGAAGGTCGCAAACGAGGTAAGTTATCCAGGCATTCCTTGAACAATAACTCTTAAAGCTGGTTTCACAGTGGAAGAGGAAGCACACACCAATGCCCTCGTCCAAACAAAGCGTCTGCGTGGAAAGTCGTATCGCGAGGCTGCAGGGAAGCTTGAGGGAAAACCTAAGGATAAACCCTCAAAGTCCCCCCAGCGCGGTCTGCCCCCATCTGGCGTGGTCGTGGAAGTAGTCATTCCCGTGAAACCAGGGCATCCTTCATACGAAAAAATGAGACAAAACGGTAATGCCTCAACCACCAACGGATCCCGGAAGCGGAATCGGCCGTCCGCTACGAAAGTGATTGTCATTTCTGACGACGAAGAGGCACAGTCTGGTAGCGACTACGAGGCAGAGGCTAGCGACCGGTCGCCGTCACCTAAACCCAAGAAACGCTCCATGACGAAACGCACGAAGAGAAAACGAATCATTGAATCTGACGATGAGTTTTCGGCTGAGGGAACCGACTCGGACGACGCACCTCCCCCAACCTCTGACGACGAGAGCGTTATTTCTCACAAACAGGTGGCCAAGGGTAGTAGAACGAGCATCAAAGGGTCTTCACGTTCCGTCACCACGAGCGCTGATGAGGACGCAATGAGTGTGGATGAGGTTCCGGCGAAGGGCAAAAAAGCGACAATAAGTAAAGGCAAAGGCAAAGGTAATTCCGAGAATCGCCCCACTAAACGACAAAAGCGGACGGACAGCGACCCATGGAAGCTTGGATCGAAAGCAGTGCAAAGGGATTGGACCCAAATGCAAGCACCTCCCCTGGAGATCTTCCACTTCGCCAGAAAAATTGTGGACGAGTACACATATCTCGATGGAAAGATCCACGCATTGGTCACTTGTCTGACTGCGGAGCGACATTGGGTCCTTTCCGGTACTCCTCCTATTCATGATTTCGCTGCCCTGAAAACTATTGCTGCTTTCCTCAACCTTCACCTTGGCTTAGACGACGATGGCGAAGGACAGTCGACGGAGGTCAAGAAGAGGCGACGTGAACAAACAGGTACATACGAYTCATAGAATAGCCTATTGCGCAGCGAACTCACAAATTCTCACCTAGCCGTTGAGAAGTTCCACTCTTTCCGTGAAGTTCATACCCTCGAATGGCACGCCCACCGCCATGAATTAGGCCAAACTTTCTTGAATCAGTTTGTTCGACAGGTACGTGGCTAGAAATTGTACATTTACATTATGTGACTTGTTTTACAGAATATCGCTGAAATTGATGAGATTCCATGGACCGAGAAGATCGAAACTGTCGTCCTCCCAGCAGCAGAACGTGCCATCTACCTAGAGCTCGAACATCACTTACGCGCACTTGACATGACCATCAAGCGAGGAAAGAAGACGGAGAGCGACAGAGAGAAACGCCTGGCGCAGTCGCTTGGAGAATCGAAGTAAGCATACAATAACCCAGCATAGTTTGAGCATCGCTAATGGCACGTAGGTCCGCTGAGGAAGCACTACTCAAACGTTGCTCCCACTTCGACTTGGAATCTTCAAACGAGAATGCCATGAAAGCTTGCGACCTTATAGTCAAAGAACGTCAGAAACAGCTCGATGATTGCAAAGCAGAACTACTCAAGGCTATCAAAGACGGCGTTAAACGAGAACAGAAGCTCGGTGATGTTGGACAGGAGTCAATGTTCAACGAATATGTGCGGGTTTGCCGGACGGAAGGTGTTGATGACCTAGATGCGACCAAGGTCGTCAGGGAGGTCCTCGACGATGCCGGTGCTGGTAGCGGGAAAGCCAAATCCAGGAATCAGGATGTCCAACTCGCGGAGAAAGTCAAAGCTGCAGTCTGGGATCACCGCGAACGGACACACGAGATTCGAAGGCTCACCAAGGAGCTCGTCGGTCGGATTCGCTCCCTGCGCTACTTCACCGTCGTTCGTGACTTGCAGAAAAAGGCCGAAAACCGCGCCTCCATCTCCTGCCCCAGCTGCGGGAGGAAAAACATTCCTACTGAAGAGGCTGCTGTGCTCTCTTCCTGCGGCCACACGGGCTGCCGTTCCTGTGTCCGGAAATCGGCGGAGCTGGAAGAGTGTGTTTACGCTTCCTCTGGAGCCTGTAAATCTGCAGCCCGAGTGCTCAACGTCGTCAATGCCGACACTCTCGGTGAGGATGATGTCGAACGTGATGGTCGCGGCAAGCATTTTGGCATGAAACTGGAGAAAGTTGTTGGTCTCATTCGGTAAGTCCTGCGGACCATCTTCTCGACAACAAGACAATTAACGAGGCTTTGATAGGCAAGTGCCAAAACAGGAACGCGTCCTCGTCTTTGTCCAATTCCCCGATCTCATGAAGAAGGTTACCGAGGCCTTCACGTACCATAAGATCCCCTTCTTGGAGATCAGGGGCACTGCACATCAGAAGAGCAAGAATCTCGAGCTCTTCCAGAATGACAGCAAAGAACGGGTGCTTCTGTTGAACGTCATGGACGAGAGTGCGAGCGGCGCCAATTTGACATCTGCGAGCCACGCAATCTTCCTCTCCCCTCTGCTCGCCCCATCGCAGGAGATTTATACAGCTTGTGAGACACAAGCTATYGGACGTCTCGTCCGCTACGGGCAGACCAGGCACGTCAACGTGTGGCGATTCCTCACGGCCAATACCATCGACGAAGAGATCTACAGCGAAAGGAAGAAAGCGATGCAAACGTGATTTAGTTGTAAATGAGAACTTAGACTGTTCCCCCCACCCCCCCTCCCCTTCTTACTCCCTTATCTACGGAGTATGGTGCATTTTTAGTCCAGATTGACCGATTCTAGAATAATTCTTGTATTAGGTGTTATATATGCTATCAAAGACAGTACTGAAACAAAGCTGTTAGATAGGACTATTTGTTGGACATGACATAGCTGCTAGTATCAAGGATCCGTTTCCCACATATTGAGCATAGACCTTTCCGGTAAGCACAACCTAAAGTACGCGGCATGTGAGGGATGGGGAAAAACTGTCCAAGGCAGGCGACATACCATGGCAATACTTGGCATTGTTCTGCGTTGTGGGCTGCTTACAGTCCTTGCATTTGGATTTATACGGCTTTTTTGTCAAAGTGAGACGACATCAAGGCGCTAGAAGCAGGAGGCTCACCTGGAAACCCCCGCTGCCGGAGGATCTTGAGCGACTCAGGAGCTTATTCTCTCCAACTTTGCGTGATCCCTCTTTGATGCTCGTTGAGCTTGAAGTGAATGGGTCAGGAGCGGCGAGTTTTGATAGTTTCTATGGATATGGAGATGAATAGAGCAGGACAAAAGGATACAGCACAAGACAAACCTTCTCGCACCTGTTGCAGACCATGATCAGAGGTTGCGAGCCAAGGGTGGCTGTGGCGAGGAGGACCCATAACGTGTTGGTGATGGCTGACTAAGCGAGATCTGGGAGCGCGTTTTCGATCTTCGCGCTYCTTCCGTTGTTCTCTAAACACTAAGGGTTAGCAAATAAGCTTGCACAGTGAGTGCCATCGCAACGGTATTCCACAATGATCCTCACCTTATTATTCTTCTACCGCCACCGTCTGCAGACATACCTCTCGCCCGGGTCGCTCTTTCCAAACGCGTCCTAGGCCCATTTGGCAACTATATACCCAAGAAAAGGCTCTTATTGTCTGAAATTTATCCCGCACCGTCGCCCYAGTTGGAGTGCAGCCCTACATCAGTGAACTTTCTGCTGTAATCTCAAACTCAATACCGTTGACATGACACCCCTAACAAGAAGAATCGGAGGCGGAGTTACCTTACAAAAAGATGCAGTTTGACACAATGAACCCGCCTGTCGACCAACACGCGACGCGAAGGAACTTTTTTTACTTACTGCCACAGCAAACATAATACGAGTTTTGTTCGTCGGTAAATTGCAGGGATATGGCCTCTTCTAGCTCAGCAACCATCGACTTTTTTTATTTTTCTTTTCTCTTTCTCGATGGCGGACGGAGGTATAAATTGTCTGAAGGATGCACCCGGCTGAAAACAAGAAATCATGTCTCCTCACCGTCTCACAACTATCCGCCGCTACAAGATTTCCAACGATGTCTTGATTCTCATTCTCGAGAACTTGGACCCGGACACGCTTTATATTACCTGCAAGGTAATATATTCGTCACGTACGAGATATCAAAWTGCTCAACACCCGTTATCCGTTCTCCCCCTAGGTCTTCCGTAGAGTATATATGCTCACTATGGAGTTTTTACCACTCCGCTATAAACATGAACTCGCGTTGGCGGGCATGAAAACAGGCGCCATCACTAATCATGGCCCCCCTTTCACCGCCCGATTTAGCCTCCTGCTGGCTTACAGGACAGACTGGCCGACACTTAACTGGACCCACGAACAGAAGGCCCGCATCCATTTGCTTGGAAAATTCGACGTCTCTCGCGGCTTCATGCACTATGTTGCCGCCCAAGGTGTGGAGCTTATGGAGTTGCCCTCCTGCCGCACTGGGCGGGCTCCATCTCAAACGCGCCACGTTAGGATCCCCACCGCCCCTCGTGTTGAATGTGTCGCCCTGGACCCTTCTCAAAACTTAATCGTCACTAGCCATGCCCTCGTGTTTGTCTTTTTTTTTTTCTTTCAAATCTTCGTACACTTCTTTCTAACGTGCTTATTTTTTTTTTGCAGCGCTCCGAATCAGATCGACGTCCTTTTAAAAATCCGCGATTTGTGGACTTTTAACAAACACAAAGGATCCATCTCTGATCATTACAGTTTTGTTGCGTCCGCTGTTCCTGGAATGGTTCTTTCTAGTATCAATGTTACGATATGCGGCGACAAACTCCTTGTTCGTCTTGATTTCGGTGGCCCCACTCCAAAGATGGAACAACTGCTCGTCAACTGGAAGACACTTCATGCTGTCGTAAGGCACTATTCTCCTACTCCCAACCGTGGCTGGTGTCCTCACTCAAACTTTCAGCGACTCACTAAGCAAGATGTACATTTCCTTGACGCCAACCGTATCTTAGTAGTCGAGGAAATAAATGGAACGACTTCTCTCTTCGTCTACAACATCCAAAATGTTCAGCAAGCGATTCCAGAACGGCAGCTGCAGCTCCCTGACGCTTGGAAGCGATCYATTATCAATTTCCACAAATATGACGGTCCGGCAGACGGCTTCGCTTCCTCCAGCGCCCTATTCTACTCCGATCCTTCACGCAAKATCATCATTCTCTCTGCACGGCCTTCTCCGCAAGCTAGGCCTACTAACTGGATGATTCTCCACGAAAGGTTCTTCTCTTGTCCATTRGCGCGTGGACCCTGCTTCGCCTGGAACGACTGGTGCCAATACGTCGTTGTTCGGAATACCGCCAATACCAGGCTTGTTGGGAACCCTGCTGTTGTGGGGTCTCGAGTTCTCTACTTGGACCAAGATTCCACTGGAACTAAAATGAGGCTCAATTCGATTACTTTTTCGCCCCATGCAGACGCTGCGTCTACTTCGCCACASATGTGGGATTTTATCGGGAAGTATACGAGACTTGTTCCCACTGAGAATAGGAGGGAGATTCCTGCGGTCAACGGGGAAGGATGCAAGTTGCAAGATTTACGTGTTACAGAGGATAATATCCTCTTACTTTATGTGAGTGCTCTATCTTATCAATACCCCTGGCTCYGGCTGATGGTTCTTTAGGAAAACAGGARTGGTCAGATGCCACTCAAGATTCTGACCTTCGGTGCATCTAACGTCTCTTCTTCTCCGCGCTGAGACCTACTAGCTGGCTTATGTAGTCGACAACGCTATACTGTAATTACGTCCTGGGTATCATATTGTAGCATATGTTTATATTCTTCCTTTACCTGACTTTCACCCCTTTCCAGACAATATCGCCCTCTTTGCTTGCTCTTAGTCTTCATCTATCCTGTATTTTAGAGTTTTTTTGTATATATACTTAYTACAAGTGCTGCARTCGTGCGTCTTTCATGAACCATCACACTACTCGGACARTTGGTCTTCCTCCCAACACCCCTCGATCCAAATCGCCCACTTTCTCCGATCCTTCTCCTCCTCAAATTCAGCTCTTGTGACATCCCATTCCCTGACGCGGCAACTCTCGCCGCTACCTTTTTCAACGACTTCTTGCTCAAAGACTCGCACAATCCGAAAGCCAGCTTGCCGGATGGCACGTAAGAACGATTCGATGGTATACCTCCCCGTATGCAGTCCCGCTACAAGGTATATCCGCGCATCCGGGTCCCTGCGTAGAGTTTTTCTAAGAGTGTCAATGAAAATGCCGTGCAGATCGGGGTTCCACAAGGTATCTGCGGCTATGATTATGTCGAACCCTTGGCAACCAGAGCTTTCCTGTCCTGCACACTTGAACAGGGGAGATGGATCTGAACCCCAAGCATATGCCATCGCATGGCAATTTCTCTGTACGTCATTTCTCGCAACGTTCTCCGTCAAGGTCCGGATGAGCTGCTCGTCTGGATAATCTGTGGCGAGGACGATGATGTCCGGATGCAGCTTCGCCAAGAGAATGCCGGGCAGCCCTGCGGCTGCACCAAGTTCCAGAATCGTGAAGTTTCTCCGTGCTTTGAGCTGTATTCGTCGTAGATGCTCATCCAGCTGCAAATGCTCTAGCCAGTCAGCCAACTGGGTTGACGCGACCCAGACCGAAGAGGCGTGCAGACCCCAGTTTGCGGCCTCGGGATCGGGGGTTTGTAGCGTGATGGTTGTGGTTTTTCCGTTGGATGTGTGTTCGTGGATGTACGTTGCGCCGGGGGAAGTGAGGGTGATGGGTTTGTATTCATAAAGGGTCTGCAGAGAGTCGAAGAGGACATCTTCGGGGTTGTTTGTGTCAGGCTCAAGCACCGATGATCCCATGAGCTTAGTTTGTTCAGAAGACGTGGGTGCTGAAGGACGCGGCTCCGGTCAACCTTGTGCCGATGGACAGCAGATAAACAATCGTCCTATTAATAATGTCTAGCGAACTGATAAGATAAATAAGTCATGGGCGGAATATGTTCAGCCGCCCATCCCAGCCGCAACTCGCTAAAACAGCCTCTTCGTAAAGTGACCAACCGCACCCAACTACAAATTCTGTATGAGGGTCGTGAATATACAGAAGCTGTGGTCGTCCCGGTGTCGGTGTCGTCGTCCACCTAGAGGGGCTCAAATCAGCATTTGTTATACCGGCTTGATAAAAAAGAACCGTACACTCGGCAAGTCATATCATAACTCGCAGTGGAAAGCACATCAGCCCGATGCGGGCTCCACTGTACTTTCCTTACTGCATATTCATGGCCTAACAGCTGAGTTTCACACTGCCCGCCGACCTGCCCGGCATCCCCAGCCTTGATCATCCTGCAATCCCAGACTCTGGTTATTTTGTCCACGCCTGTACTTGCGAGTGTAAGCGGACGGTATTTATTCCAGTCAATCGAGAGAACTTCGGTTGTAGATGCTGGGACAGTGAGCGCAGCCGCGGTAAGGGGTGTGGTGAAGTTGTTGCCTACAGTGGGGGCATAGGTTTGTGTGCGGAGGTCAAAGATTTTAACAGTGCCGTCAGCAGAACAGGAGGCAATAAGGTCGGGTTGGTGGGGGGAGAAGAGTGCTTGGTAGACGCAAGCATGATGAGCTTGGAGAGTTAGGACCGAACGTGGTCGTTCCGGTAGCCACTGGCAGAGGCATGGAGATTAGCTTAACTAGATCAGGATGGTTGGGAAGGTCAAATGTACCAGCTTAATCATTCCATCCCAAGACGACGATACAAAAGTATCTTTCTTCAGATTGGACCAGTCCACGGAGAATACCTCCCGAGTGTGTTCTTGCCAGGCGCGTATAGGAAGGTCCTGTGCACATCACACATCCACAGGGGTCAGGGTCTGGCCATTGCATAGGACATAGAGAGCCCACATTCAGCACGACGTCCCATAGCCGTATTGACCCATCTCCGGAGGCGGTAACTAGTTGGTTTTCATGTACTTCGGACCACGCGACGTCATATAACCCATCTTGGGTCTCATAACTGCGACCTTGGAGGTTTTGAACCCGCTAATGACGGTAGTAACGGGAACCAAAAGACGTACTACTTGTCGAGGTTCAAACCATACACTCCGCTGGGGCCCGGATGGACGGATACGAGGTGAAGTCGCCCATTACCTACCAGACCAAAGTTAGCCGAAGAAGCGAGGGCAAGGCGGGTGGTGTGGAAGGGGGACCAGGCAAGGGCGTAGTGGGCGAAACCGGGGGTGTGCAGGAGAGCTGGGGGAGGGCGGGGGAGGCTCATGTAGTGTCGGTGATGAAGGCAGCTGCAGTAGCGAGCACGGTACTCCTTTTCAGTAGCACGCCGTCACATGCGAATATCCGTCCCGGCCATCCCCAAAGCCGTCCTCTCCGCATCTCCGGTAGCTGCAGCCATCGGGCGGGAAGAGGCTATTGACAGGATTGCCACCTTTTTACACCCGGGAAATGTCGCTGTCCTCACTGGTGCAGGCGTCAGCGTTGACTCGGGCATCCGGGCGTACAGAGGGCACGACGGGCGCTATCTAAACCCCAACTACAAGTTTGTCTTTCCTTTCAACCTCTCGGGCTGTGGCTTTCTGACTTTTCAGGCCTATATTCTACCACCAGCTGGTTGATACGACCGAGAAAGGCCATAATTTCAGGTATTGGTCCCAAATTCACCTGGTCCTAAACTTGTTGACCAGGTTCGGGATACCAGACAACGATACTGGTACAGTACCAGACCGTCACTTTTACAATGCGGGGAAACCTCACGAGTTGTCTAGGCTAAGATCCTACTTTGGTTTCCCGCCCATCCGGGACGCGTTGCCCAATGCAACGCACTATGCCCTCGCGGCGCTCCAACACGCTGAGGTAGTTTCCGGGCTCATTACACAGGTCAGCCAATTCCGTCATGCATGATACAATCAAATGACCAAAACCACAGAATGTCGATGGGTTACATCACAAGGCCCTCCTTGGTAAAGCCTCGTCCCACTGGACCCCATCGAAACTCGCTGTTTCGATTTTGGAACTCCATGGAACACTGCATGTATGTGAATCTTCAATCGTACCAAAATAATCACATGAAAACGGTATATCTAGCAAGTTCATTGTAGTCGTGGCCATATCGTCAACCGCGAAACGTTCCAAGATTGGCTTTCTTCTGCTAATCCCGGGTCGTTCGCCTACAGTCAGGCGCTGGAACGCGGTGGTGCCCAGCCCAGAACAAACCCAGATGGAGACGTATGCGCTTTCATAATTTCTTGCTAGGAGGCTTGGCAATCCTGATTCCTCGAGTAGGTTGCAATCGAACATCTCGGCATATCGTACTCTGATTTCCAAATTCCTGATTGCCCCTCATGTTTATTGGAGAACTACAAGAACACGGTGGTAAGGCTTATATAATCTACATAGATAGTGAGCTTGGTCATTGACAACCATCCAGCATAAACCTCACGTCATATTTTTCGGTGAATCGATTCCAATCTCAATCAAAGAAACATCGTAAGTTTATGGCTCACCCGTTAGCACCTGACTAGTATTAAGCTTCCCAGGTACCACTTCATTGAAAGGGCGGATCGCCTCTTTGTCATAGGGACGACCCTAGCGACATACTCGGCCTTCAGGTCAGCATTTTTTTTTTGAATCAGGGTGGTTCTTGTTCCCGACGCCTTCTCAGGCTATTGAAGCATGCATTGGGCACGCGAAAACCTGTGTTGCTCCTAAATGTCGGTCCAACACGTGCAGATAATCTCGACGGCGTCCAGAAGATTAATGTTCCTAGCACTTTTGTGCTGCGTGATGCTGTGAAACAGGTTCTGTACGTCACATCTTTTTTGCTCTTCGTTCCTTTTTGCTTGGCGCCTCCTGGCCTTCTTTTGCAAAAAATTTCTTGTTGTCGTTTTTTTTCCCGAAGCTTCTGTTCTGTTCCCTGACCTGTCATGATTTAGTGGCATTCGCGTGGCGGGTGATGATGTTTTACGTGATATGTTCAACAACGGAAATGTGCACTCTCGATATTAGATGGTGATGGATCGAATGCGGCGCCCTATCCGGCAACCATCTCTGTTAGCTTTAGCCATGAGTCCTAATTGCATTACTACAGAATAAGGTAGATACTTTCCTCGGTATGTATGTACAACAAGATATCGAAACTTCGAAGGGCATAGATTAACTACTTAGTATGACGGAGCAGGCCGTATGTACATGTACAGTGGAGGCTATAATGCAAAAAGAAAAAAACATCAACTACTAACATTCAATTACTGTTTGGGATATGGTTGGAGAGTAGCAATAGGTACTCTGCCGCTTCGTAGTGTAGGTGGGGTGGGGTAGACGCATCAACGGTAGCGGCCTCTTTACTCTCAGGCTGGCGCTGCCTTGCCCTGCGTTTGCGGCACCGCTCTTTGTGGGTTTGCCAATGGTGTAAATCATATGACATTTTGGCCGAGAGTTTGATCGTTGTTTCACATATGTTGCAACGGACAGCGTGGGGGTCGATGATTTCACATAGCGGATCATTTTGGAGAACATCCTGGCGGGATTTGACTGCTACATTCCTGCCATCTCTAGGAGAAGGTATGGGCAATAATGTTCCGGGGAACGATCTATAAGGGAATATGTACCTGGAGGACCTGGCCCTAGTGGTTTCTTTCATTACAACGTTTCCCCCACACAGTAATCCGGAGACAAAAAAAAACTAGGGGAAGACACCCGCCCACGTCAGCGAGTTTTTTCGGGACACCGAACGACCATCATCTCACTGTTTGTGTCCCGGCGAGAGCACCCGAAGAGAGAGGTCCGTTTGATTGGCGGGAAAGGAGTGGCGAGCACGCTGAGGGTAGGGGATGGGGAAAAACGAGGGAATAAGCCCCGTGAAATATACGAGGCAGTAATATATAGGCACATTTAGTTCTATGTTGCAGGGCCCGCATCGAGCCCTGGAAAGTCTAATAGCCGAAAGTGGAAGGAATATATACGACTATGAACCCGTGGACAAGAAAAGTAACATATATGCATGTGTGACGATGGTAGTTGGAGACTGTCAGGATTTTCGGGGGTGAGGAAATACTTTTTCGAGAGTTGCGGAAGAAGGCGTTACATACATAGTTTAGTTTGGGTGACGGAGAAGTTTGTAAGTTTATTGGTGGCGATCCACGAGGTTGTGTCAATCAAGAAGCGCCCGTTTCGGCCTCTTGGATGATACCTTTGCGGGGGTGGCAGATACGGGGGTGATAACGAGGCGCGCGAAGAACGCACCCCGGCGGGTTATGTCAAATTTCCAAACGAACACTGGCCCCCCCCCCGTTTAGCCTGAAATTGTTTTCCAAAAGCAGATAAGCGACAGGGTGAATGATGCTGCTAGAACTACGAGATACATTCTTCGTTTCATTTCTCTTCTCGGCACTAAGCCTTTTGTCCATTATATACCCCCCCTGGTGACCCCACAAATTTTCTTTCCCCTCCCTCCACAGACTCACCCAGGAGCTATTCAAGCTCGTCCCCTCCTTATATCCTCCACTCCCCCACCCGGTGTGTGTCGATCTGTAACACAATGCGCCTATATATCACACTCGTTTTTACGCTCCTTCCAATGGCTGGACTTGCCAGCAAGGCTCACCATGGCGTCTCCCGCGTGCGCTCTTGTCCCCGTGCCACCGATGACTATGCCGCGATCGAAGCTGAGGCAAACAACCACACCCTGACTAGTCGCTACATTCGGCGTGAGCACTACGAAGGCGAATCCTTCTTAAAGTGAGTTGTGGAATATTTCAACCAACTTTTGGTGTAACCAGCTAACACGACAAACTCAAGTGATTGGTACTTTTATTCCGGACAGGACCCGACTCACGGCCTCGTCAACTACCAAGGGAGAGATCAGGCTCTTAAAAAGAAACTCGCTTACGTCCGAAATGGGACAACGATTTTGGATGTTGGCCACGCCGTCGCCGGTGGCAAGCGTGACTCGTGCGTCGGCATTTGACACGATCTGTCATTGCGAAATTAACCATGTTTCATTTACCAGTATCCGCATCAGCTCCAAAAAGACCTACGACCGCGGCCTATTCATTGCTGACTTTAYGCAAATGCCCCATGGGTGCGGGATTTGGCCCGCGTATTGGTCTGTTGGTCCCAACTGGCCCAAAGCAGGTGAACTCGATATTATCGAGGGGGTTAACAAGCAAACCACGAACCAATACACCCTCCACACTGGTGGTGCATGCAGCATTCCCAACAACCGAGAGGAGATTGGTGTAGAGACGAATCTCATGTATAACGGGTGTCAGAGCCTYCCTACAGACAACCGCGGCTGCGGCTTCCTCGACACCGATGTGCGCTCCTTCGGTGCTGGGTTCAATGAGGCAGGTGGAGGTGTATTTGCGCATGAATGGAATAGCCAAGGCATCAAGATTTGGCACTTCCCCCGTAACGAGATCCCCGACGATATCACTATGCTCATGCCCAATCCTACTTCGTGGGGTACACCAGCTGCCATTTGGTCCTCGAAATATTGCGACTTTGGTTCGGATTTGCACGACCACACTTTGATCATCAACACGTCAATTTGTGGAGATTGGGCGGGTCCAGCTTATGCTGATTCTGGTTGTCCCGGAACTTGTGCTGAGGCCGTTGCAAACCCTGACAACTTCARCTGTAAGTACTTGGTCGAACGCTTTGTGGGGGAGTTGTTTCTGATAATTTTTTTTACCAGCGGCCAAATGGGGAATCAACTATATTTCCGTATACCAGTCTTAATGACCCTGGACCCCTTATTGATTTGGAATTTTTTCGTGGAATGTTTCCCAGGTCTCTATAGGTGTTGTAGGCTATCAAGAATTTAATCATTTTGCGCGTGGATGGTGTGATTAGTATGGATTGCTCGCTTRCCACTTCCCAGGATACTGAACATTCTTCGCAAATTGTGCTTTCAATGACGTTGAGGGGTTTTCCTGASTTAGCTCCATGGGCGTAATTCCCAGTGCTGGAAATAGCTTCATGACTATGATAAGCTCAGAAGCTCCTGTTTAAGCTTGGCATCTTGTCGGCTAGTTCCCTGCYTYSRWTTTTTTTWAAAAAAAAWTWMCYYCCCMWYCMAMSMC
>JAECYV010000010.1:132100-146672 GCA_023014305.1 Lepiota subincarnata
GKTKKTWRGKKGAAGTTGAAGGCCAGAGGGATGAGAGCGAAGGAAAGTGGGTATACGGTGCTGTCAAGACCCTCCCCTTTGGAAACACCCAGGACCAAGGGGAGAGCACTGGCGTTGTCGAGCCCCTTTCCCAACTTCGGATAGGCCCTGGACTTTTGCCGAAGATATTCTATCATGTTGGAGGTGCCGGCCAGGCTGGACACTCTTTGTCAGTGCTATATTCGGACATATGGTGATACTGGGTGTCAAGAAGGATCAATTGTTGGTCTGAGCAAGTCTGGGTGCCTTCTGGGAATCAGTTTGGGTGTGAAAGGACCCTGAGAGTCAAGTGATCCGATTATGAATGCCACATAGTCGATGTTCGGGGGCGGATGATCTGCGACTAGGCTGGATGGAAGCTACCGTGTCCCATATTTCATTCGCCGTCCCTTTATTCTTGACGCAGTTGAAAATCGTGTCCGGTACTGTGCAGGCAATCAGATRCTTGACCACCGCTTCTTTGTGTTGCCATTTGTCCCGTTTCCCAGTTGCAGTAGGTATGTCCTTTTCATCTGCTATTTCGGGCTTCTTGACAACACTGTCAAGGTTGTTGAAGAACATCACGAGCATCCAGCGCCGAGCAAAGGCGATCGCGGTAAGTTGGCCAATTAGATCCATCGGCAATAAGGGTGGGGACTTTGGTGAGAAAGTCGTCGTCATGATTGATATGTGGTATGTGTCTGGTGATTTAATTCCAGTAGACGATCTGGAACGGCTTAACGGCTCATTTTACAGCAGAGATTTGTGATTTGATGTTTGGGATATCTGGTTTTAAAGCCCGGGGCCCGGGCCCATAACCTAGTGAAAGCTGGTAGAGAGGAGAGTGGGGAAAGAACAAAACAAATAATTGACGAAGTACCCAAAGGGGGTTTAAATACAYGCTCGATGTTASTACGGTTGGTCTAAGCTCTGTGGCTGTAGCCACAGAGTCATAATAGAAGCAGGCTCTTTAGCTCGTCGTATATCTTTGACTAGCAAAGATACTCTCCATTGCTCGTGAGGGCGGTACAAACAGGTAGCACCGGCAGTTTATTTGGCCTTKTTTACATAACCCCATGTCCTCAAACCCCACTAGCGAGCCCCGGTGGAAGAAGAAAGAGGGGTATCGTGTCTGCGCCCATACGTGCCCTGGGCCGCCATGCCTAACTCAAGCGAAAAACCGATTATGGAAGATAGAGGGGAGCTCATTAAATCGGCACGCAAAAAACCCAAACCTGCACCGCGGTATGTTTCATTTATGGCTGKTTATGAAGAGGTCATGCTGATAATATCTAATATGGTTGGGCCAGAGTGCARTCCCCAGTGCCCAGTGTACAACAACCGGGATATGTTTTGGCGGCAGCCTASAGYGGAAGAGCTGGCGAATGTCACGTGTTTGGAGCACTCACAGACGCATGATCTCGTTTATTACACTGTTCCAGCTTTTACATTCTCCTCTGTTGCGCTGAGGCTTGCTGAGATGTCGGCGCATAGTATGTATGTGTCTACGCAGTTGTGATTGTCCCCCTCCTCACGCGTTAACCGTCCGCCTGCTCAAYGCTTTAGTGCCGGCACATCAAATTCAGCTCGCAAAACTACCGGCTCAGCGATGTCCAAGTCTGAAGCTGTGTTCAAAGTAGGGGCTTTATTTTTGTATCGTAAATGTGTGGGAAGTCATTGACACCCCTACTCCCCCAGACACCCGAGAAACCCATTCGTATAGTTGATTTTCGGTGTGTCCATTCGTTTGCCGYCCGCATCGAAGGGTTCGACTCGAACATGGCAGCAGCGACACCTCACCAAAACGCACACACGCTGATACCTCCAACGAGGGCTCTCAACAATCGCCCTCAAGTGCTAAGAGAGCACTGCGGCATAACCGCTCCTCGTCATCGATAGCTAAGGGTGACCATGCTTCGTCGGGCCCATCTCCAGTCATCAAGCCCCTTTCGGCTGCCTCCAGAGTGTCCCACTCCACCAAGTGAGCTATTGTCCCGATTAACCCCTCATAGCCTAATCGCTCATCCCATCCAGCCGCTCCCAGACTCCTGCCTCGGAAACCAACCACGACAACGCCTCCGTGGCTGACAGCATCGCAGATAGCGGCAGCATCAGTAGCAACCGCATAAAACGTACTGAAAGCGAGCGAAAGCTGTATTTTGAAAACCAGGCGGAGTGTGGAGAAGTTGAGCCCYGCCGTGCGTTTTGTACAAGGTGTAGGGAGTGGGTGAAGTTATCTAGCCGACAAACTTACTATGTCAAGCCTTGGGAAGTGCATCGAGTCAAATGTGATCAGAAATTACCCGTGTAGGGTTTCCTTCATTTGATTTRCTTCTTTAATCGTGGTTCTGACGGTGTTTTGCAGAGAGAACACGTACAAGAATCTTGGATTGGTTGCGAGTGTACCGTTCGTCGTACCCCGGACGGAAAAGAACAAGAAGGCTCTGCTAGAGCTTGACGATACCGCAGAGACAATTGAACCAAATCAGATCAAGTGCAAGACTTGCCAAGAGTGGGTTCCACTCGAAAAGAAGTATAGCATACGGTGCTGGACAAGGCATGCAGCCGCGTGTCACAGCAACCTCAAGTAAATCATTTTAACTTCTATTGTAGTTGTTACTGTCTAATTCCACACCAYCCCAGACYCGGCGATATCGAGAAAACGCTGGAGCGAAAACTCTTTTTCATGTGCGACGAGCAATTCGAGTGCTTCCGCGATAGCCACACCGTCAAATGTGCTGCTTGTAAAAAGAATGTCTCACTTGGGCCTGAATCGGAGTATGGCCTTGATTTGTGGCTGGGACATAAGGAAGTTTGCCGCCTGTGAGTAGTCCCGTGAGACCCCCTAGCTTTGCTCTCCACAAACTGTTGACATCCACATAACTAGCCCTCTCGGCACCACAAAACTCTCAAGTGAACGAGACGCCAAGTCTCCAATCCTATCCCCTCCACAACCCATGACCACCACCGTTCCTGACACGAGCGACCGCCAACCTCAACGGCAACTTCAAACAAAGATGCCCAAAACTGAACCCGACCTGGAACACAAGCCACTCTCGACGGCTGATAGCGAGCGCACTCTTGTCGAACCCTCATCTTCATCTTCTAGCCTACCCGCGCCAGCGGTGGCGGCAGCAGCAGCAGTAGCGTCAACATCCGCACCTTCATCTTCATTGTCAGCCTCCCTTAAGCGCAAACGCGACCCCGCAGACGAAGATGCCACCGCTACCGACTCCGCCAATGACGTTGATATGGCCGACGCGAGACCTGCGACGCGCCCACGGACGATGAGCTATGGGGCAGAAGACAGAGATGCCCCAAATGGACTCGGTTGGTTCCTCTTGCCCTTCAAGGCGTTTGTGAAGGGGTTCAAAGAGAGTTTGACTACACTGGATTCATAGCACACGTTCTTGTTTTTTTCGAGACTAGTTGGTTCGCATTTCTTCGAGCGGACAATTCCCTACCATCACGAACAGTCTACCTAGGATATACCCCTCCGTGCAAGCGTTTGTATCGTTCCCYYTACACTCATTTCGAATTCACGATCAATCTCCAATATTCTTTGACTATATATATCGACTTGACTCCTGCTATTACAATTGCATGGCACCAAACTCATTATCGCTCATGCTAGCTGGTATACAGAGACATAATTGATCGCCCACTTGGCRTCTACCAAAAACCCATTAGCRGCCCCACTCRACACAAAAKAAACGGAATCACASACTCTTAAAGTTCTCCGGGTCTGAAACCGCTTCATCACARGTCCCAGGACACCCGGAAGTWGCATAAGTTGCACCAGCCCAGTCACCGCAAAGCGTCGTATTTATAACCAACCTGTGGTCATGAAAATGCTCCGCAATATCGCAAGTGTCCGAGCTGAAAGCTGCTGCAGGTGGACCCCATGAATCCGGATCTGGATTCCCGCATTGAATATCCGTGGGCACCGCGTCCCTGGCAAAGTGCCATATCCTGATCCCCGTATGGTCCCAGATATGTGCAAAGACACCTCCACCGGCTTTGTTGAACCCCTCGCTGAAGGAACGTGTATCGGTGTCTAYGTAGGCGCAACCAGCACCAGGGAGGCAGTCGGTTCCCGAYGTTTCGCCGGTCGGCGAAAAGGCGCCAGGCGAGGCTTTACAGCCATCGGAGGTGTGGAGGGTGTATCGGTTGGTTACTTGGTTATTGACACCTTCCACGACGTCTATTTCGCCTAGATACACCCAGGGGAGAGAATGTGGATCAGTGGGGAATTTTTGGGTTGCGAAGGAGGGGGGGGGGTGGTTGATGTTTGCTACTCACCGCCACTCGGCCAGTCGGGGCCGACGGACCAATAAGCTGGCCAGATACTGCAACCGGAAGGTACTTTTGAAAAGTCTGCGACGAAAAGCCCCTTGCTCCATGATTTCTTTGACGTGATACGGACACTTGTGGACAAAAAGTAAGTTTGTATCAGTATTAGKATTGAAGCGAACTAGTCTCTTGACGTACGAAGCACGCTTATGGCCACGCCCGAGAGTGCTTTTGCTGTCGACTGCTAAAATTGTGGCGCCACCGTCAAGGTAGGCTAGGTGTTTCTCTTGGGCAGCAGCTCGGCTCTGGTAGTCGACGAGTCCATGGGTCGGGTCATCATCCGTGAAAAAATCCCATTCGCTGGAATGAAATTTACATTAGTCCACAAGTTCCCCGAAAGCACTGAGGAGTAAAGTAGATCATACGTGAAAAAATCCTCGCCCGTGTAAGTAATTTCATGCTTGAAAGAATTGGCCCGCTTGGAGGAGTCGTCCCTTGATTTCAAGCCCAGTGTATGTGCAGCGGTCCCGTTCCGATGTCCACTACACTTGTGACCGCCGGTTTGACGAGCGAGTGTGGTTGGGATACGATCTTTCTTGGAACCACTCGTTGCAAGAGCGCTGAAAATCAAGGCCAGGAGCGTAGCAGCTTTGAGTAGCATTGTTTCCTTGGGGTGTCTAGGATGCGAGCGGCGGAGAGGATATTTATGATAACCAAGGGCTTTTTGGTTGTCAAGACGTCCGTCAAGGACAGAAAAAAATCCGTCAAGGATTTAGGGAGGCTCCCAGGTAATCTGACCACTGGAGGAAATAGGAGTCCTCGACGACGGGGGATATTTATGCTATTCTTGAGTGATCCTTGGCGGCTGGCACCAGGCAACCGACTGCGCGATGAAGAGGTGTCGCCCGTTGCGAGATTAGCTGAGTTGAATTAACAGACCATTCTGGCAGCTTGGTTTGAAAGGCGGGTTCAGGATGAGATGATATCAGGCCCTCAAGCGGCTGTGGTGACGTCATTGCGAACGATGCCTGTTCCTCGACACATCTTTGAGCAGCTCAAGTCCCTCATTCCCCCGCTCAACGGCACCCTGCACAAGGGCCAGTCTGGTCAGTCCAAGGCAGACTCACTACAGCACACTACTCACTCACAAGTCGTCGGAACCCAGGACGAGTCGGCGTCCTTGGAGGAGCACTAGAGTGAGATTCACCTTCACGGTCAGGATCCGACGGCTGAGCGTACCAAAAAAGCTATACAGGAGCACCCTATTTCGCAGCGATCTCTGCCCTGCGATTCGTATGTTGCATCACATCACCACACTGCCCCCGCTCACATACTCCCCAATCTATCAGGGCGCAGACCTCTCTCACGTCGTCTGCTCGCCCACAGCTGCAGATCCCATCAAGTCATACTCTCCAGACCTCATCGTCCACCCAATCTTACGCGAAAATACGTCAGTGTGTGCTCCTCCCTTAAGCTTCTTCATTTCCCACTCACTACGCGAAACACACAAGACCCGATGAAACAGTCAAAAAGGAACTCGAATCCCTTCTCTCGCGTCTCCATGTCCTCGTCGTCGGCCCCGGTCTAGGCCGCGAAAATTACATGCAACACTACGCCCGCATGGCCGTCTCCATCGCTCGCAACYGCGGAATGTACATCGTCCTCGATGCCGATGCCCTCTTCATGGTCGGCAAAGACAGATCCGTCATCCAAGGCTACCGTCGTGCCGTGCTCACTCCCAACGTGGTCGAATTCAAGCGGCTTACTGACCAAATCGGTGTTAATCCGGATACACCGCCTCACCAAAGGGCAAAGTTGCTTTCGAGGTTGCTCGGTGGTGTCACCGTCCTCGAGAAAGGTGCTGAGGATGTCATTGCGACGGATACAGAAGGGAAAGAAGCAGATTTGGCGGCTAGTCAGTTGCAAGATGCGGACCCACAGAGGGAAATGTATTCAGACGTTGTCACGGTCGATACCCCCGGTGGTTTGAAACGATGTGGAGGACAAGGCGATGTGCTGAGTGGTTGTGTCGGTACTTTCCTCGCTTGGGGTAGGTGCTATGAGGATGGAGCGTTCGGGTAAGGTTCACCGCTGGTGTCGGACAAAAACACCACTGAAATCGTACCAAAAATTTCCAGAGACAAGAGCATTCCAGCATCCCGAGTCCCGCTTCTCGGTGCCGTAGGCGGGAGCATGGTCACGCGGACGGCTAGCCGCCAAGCGTTTACGAAAGCAGGGAGGAGCACCATCACCCAGGATCTGCTTCCGGAAATTGGCTACGCATTCGCGCAAGTCTTTGGTCATGACGATCAATTTGGTGGAAAGTTGTAAATAAGTGTGGGCAGTCGAACACTTCAGTAGTTTCTCGCTTGGAAGCTAATCAATAAGAATTGTACACTTCTTCTATGACGACATATCAGTACTGGAATACTTTCTTTCCTTCTTTGTTTCAGTGTCTAGATTCAAAATACGAAACATCAAGCAATACTCTCCCCGAACCTTTAAATCACTGTACCAACCACATTAGCAAAAAAAACCCGGAGCTCCAAAGCCGGGAGATACTCACAGTAATAACCGTGGGCTTGTCAACCTTAAGGAAGTGTTGGAGCTTGCTAATCTCCAGGGCCACCTCGATCAAACCCTTTAAACCATCCGCCGCGCTCACGCTGAGCTGCTCTGGCGGCGCATCAGCGGGCAAGTACCGCTCCACATACATCCGCACAGTAGCTCCTTGACTCCCGGTGCCGCTTAATCTGAAGACAACCCGGGAACCATCTGAAAAGGTAATCACCTGTCCTTGGTTCTTGGAGACAGAGTGGTCAATAGGATCTTTATATTCAAAGTCGTATAGCCCGGAAACGGTGAATTTATTGGAAGTTGAGGCAGAGACGTGCTCAGTGTTGTTGAGCGAGCCAGTCTTCAGAGCTTCGTTCAGGTGGTCGACAAGGGCATTAGCACCTTCCGAAGACACCTCTTCATAATCGTATCGGCTGAAGAATGAGCGACCATAGATCGAGTAGAACTCGTTCAGCAAGTCATTGATCCCAATTAGTTTGTTGGGTGACTTGTCATTAGCGGCCGCAAGAATGTTGAGCCAAGCTAGGGGTAATCTTGAGCAGATTTTGCTGTAATATTGCCTCCCTGCTCACCAACGATTGCCCAAAGACCGTCCTTTTCACGGATGTGGTCGGAACCTGTGCCAAAGGATTCCTCGCCGCAGATGGAGAGCCTGCCAGCGTCCATCAGGTTTCCAAAGAACTTCCAACCTGACGAAAATTAAACACCCTATATCTGAAGAAGAATACAGGAGGAACTGACCGGTTGGGACCTCGAAATATTCCAAGCCTTTCTTCTTAGCGACGAGATCTACGGCTTTGCTYGTRGGCATGCTCCTTGCAAGACCTTTGACCCCGCCCTTCTCCTTCTTGAAGTAAGGAATCACATCCGCCCAGTGAGCAATGATGGCCACAGAGTCCGATGGAGTGACAAATGCACCCTTGCCATAGATCATATTTCGGTCGCCATCGCCGTCGCTGGCAGCACCAAATTGGATATTGTTTTTCTCGACAGCCTCGACAAGAGAATGGGCGTATACCAAGTTGGGGTCGGGGTGRCCTCCTCCAAAGTCTGGAAGAGGCACACAGTTCTGAACGGAACCTTCATCGAGACCCAAGGTGTCGATCAAGATGGCACGAGCATAGGGACCAGTAACTCCATGCAAGCCATCAAAAAGGACCCTGAAATCATTTTTGTGTGATTGGAGGAATGACTTGATAAGGGCAAAATCGAAAATCTCCTTCAGGAGGGTAAGGTAATCGGCAACAGAGTCTACGATAAGGACTTTTGATGGACCAAATTTAGTTTCCCCAATTTTGCCGATGTCCACCTGAGGGGGGGTGTTAGTCTTTACCAGGAACGCAGATAGATAAACTGACAGCTGGAGCCTCGATAGTCTTGTAACTAGAGATGGCTTTGGTCTTCTCGTAGATCTTGTTGGTGATGTTTTCTGGTGCAGGRCCACCGTTGGAGACGTTATATTTAATACCAAAGTCGTTATCGGGACCCCCGGGATTATGACTAGCAGTCAACAGGATACCACCAGTTGCCTTGTACTTGCGRATGATATTGGAGGCCGCTGGAGTTGATAGTATACCATCCTTCCCAATAATGAATTTGGCAACACCGTTGGCGGCACCGATCTTTAGAATGCATTGGACCGCTTCAGGGGAAAAGTAGCGGCCATCCCCACCAATGACGATAGTCGAGTCCTTTACGTTGATGGAATCAAAGATGGACTGAATAAAGTTTTCGGTATAGTGCTACACGGCTCGCTGAGCGGATGTCATTGTTGTTGAATTTGTCGCGGCTCATTACCTCTTGTTGGAAAATCTTGACGCTATGTCGTCATGAGTATATCCATCCGATCGRAGTGATCGCAAGCCGCCCACCGCTTCCTGAGGCCCGAGGTTCCAGGYTTCTGGCCTTCATARGGCTTAGTAGGGATCTCTTTARCAGGATAGGACATGTTGWGCAGTACTGGGTGGGGGATGGAATAAAGACCAGAGTCCCCGATCGATTCAGGAATGATGTCAGGTACGGTCCACGTGATCGTACCTCGACGTATGTACTCCAATGGTGAGGAGGTAGATGACCATCCATGTGGTTTAGAAAGTTAGGATAAGCTGGCTCTCGCATGTGGTGAATATAGCTATGAATAAAAAGGAAGGAACGATGTGTCCCGCAGTCGTCCTCACTACTAACCGTGGGTGGGCGATTGCTTTGGTTGCGGGGGGCCTGACGGTCAAGCCTCAATGATGGCTGCATCCATCGTGTGAAAAATTAGAGGAATGCGAGGAGTGAGGCCAGAGCAGATCGAGTGATGGGAAAGAAAATCTGATTGGTAGCGAACAGATATACCGTGTCTGCGRGTGTATGGACCTACATAAGGCTGATCCCCGTGCTTCGATAACTTATCCCCTGATGAGCAACCAAGCATTAAACTGCCCGGAACGTTCTAAATATCATTTTCGGATGCMTACGGTTAGCCAGGCAGTRGATTTTATAATCCCTCGAATTTCAAGACTCCGATGGCTTGTATCAAATTTTCCAAACTGTCATCATTTATTTCGCCAAATTGCTCAGCATATAGTGCGGTGAGAAGGGAGAGCCGAAGGGCCGGGGAGTGACGCACTAAATCGGTTGACCCCACCTTGCACGTGATCGCYCAGCGTGATGGTGATAATGTTGAATGTTGAGACCAAGCTTTTACGGCGAAACGACGACGCGCGTTATAGTGCAACAACCCACACCGCTCCCCCAGTGAATAGAGCCACYCTGGCAGTGGCGGTGGCCCGGCAGTGCATGTTTCGCCGAAATCCCCATCCCATCTCCGARGCTCCGTACATAATGCATCAACGTAATTTCCAAATATGGAAGGTGTGATCGCAACCCGTCGGCACGATGACTTGCGAATGCGTGGTCAATATGAAGACATATAAATCTGTCACAACGCCCACATCCCAAGTCCCCCAGAACCCACATCTTCTCCCCCARTACCTTCAATAATGTCTAGCAAAGTCCACCTTTTGGTGCTCATTCACGGAATGTGGGGCCACCCAGGCCACCTGGCCGAGCTGAATCGCATCATTCAAGAGAAGCACGGGAAGCCATGTGCAGATGGAATTGAGCTTCAAATCCTACTGGCAGAAACAAATAGGGACGAGGCAACCTATGACGGTGTTGATTGGGGAGGTGAGCGCGTTGCCGAAGAGGTGCGTCACCCCTTGAATTCCACTCTGCCCTGGCTGACGCGGCACTTGGCAGATTCGCAGCAGGGTCAAGAAGTTGGAGGAGGAGGATAAAAAAGTAAYCAAATTCTCCGTCACTGGCTATAGCCTCGGCGGCTTAGTTGCACGATATACCATAGGGTAGGGTACCGGTTTCCATTTGATGCTGGGCGGTAATGTCATTGTCTAATCTTATGCCTATGCAGGATTTTGCATCAGCGGGGATTCTTCAACGACGTCGAGGCTGTCAATTTCAACACAATAGCAACACCTCATCTTGGTCTGCTCAAATACTCCTCTATGATCTCGTCTCTTGTCGGAATGCTGGGTTCCAAGCTTCTATCGAGAACCGGAGAGCAATTTTATTGCATGGACAAATGGTCCAAGACCGGGCGGCCATTGCTTGAGGTTATGGCAGACCCTAGTATGTATCCACCCCAATCGTACCGAATTATTTCTCACATCATCCCGTGTAGGTTGCGTATTCTACCAGGCGCTCTCGYTCTTCCAACATATCCGAATTTATGCTAATGCGTACGTAATCGCACTTCTTGCATTACACTACAGATCTTGATAGGCCTTCCCTAGTGTAAGGGATGTTACTGTTCCCTATTGCACAGCTGCAATAGAGACAAAAGATCCATTCGTAGAACACGAGCGTAATGGAATCAAAATGTACGTCCCCCCGACCTCTGTTCCCATCACATCACTCAAACGCCCCCCCACAAGCGAGACACACGAAGATTACAAACACGTAATCAAAGCTTACACCGTGGCTGATACTCCACCACCGAAGCCTGCTCTCTGGTCCTCAGAATGGTTTGACAGCCTGAAACCAAAGCCTGTCCTCCCCCCTGCATTGCAGTTCCGTTTCCCGTTTAATATGGTGAGAGACCTCCCCCATTTTCACTTGCTATTACTCACCTGATTGTTTCCGTAGGCTCTTTACGTTTTACTCCCTTTCCTCATCCCGGCAGCGGTCTCCTACCTCGTCTACCGTCTCTCTGCCGCCTCCCGCAGCTCTAGGGCTCGCATCAAATCCTTGGAACGAGACGAATCCTACCGTAGTCATCTGGTGGTCTTATTYCAGGAATTAGAAGCCGAAATGTCAGGTACCGCAATCGATGTCACGGATGAGGGCAACGACAGTACACACCTTATTATCAAGGAAAAGCTGCATCCTATTGTCACCCCTTTGCAAAAAAGGATGGCTAAATGGTTGAACCAACTGCCTATCCAAAAGGAGCTGGCGTTCTTTCCTGCAGCGATGAATTCGCATCCCATGATTATTTCTCGGGATATTAAGAGGTTCGAGGCGCACAAGTTGGGGGAAGGCRTTATCAGACATTGGGCCGATTCTTTCTTACTTTGATATCTTTTTGGGCTGGTGATAGATCTCTTTATACTCACTGGGTGGTGGACTTYTCATYATGTTGCATACCCCTATGTACGTACATATTAGAAACTAATCGAGCACGCTTGGAATGTTGAGTGGTGGGCAAAGAAGTTTTGAGGTGATCTTGTTTGGGCTATGACATGTGATTGAGTAGCCAAGATCCGTGTGACGTCGAGGCTCCGTTCGGATTACGGATTACGGACTGGACGGAGAGCCGGGCAAAAGACCACATAAATAAATTCTACTCTTCTTGCCTCACTTTCCCTCCGTCGCACCTCCAGCATGTCTCACGCAGTCAAGATTCACTCGAAAGTCGCCCCAAAGGCCCAAGAAGAGCTCTTCACCGATGGTGCCCTCAAGTTCCTTGCTGCCCTCCACAAGACCTTTGAGTCAACTCGCCAGTCCCTCCTCACCGCTCGTGAGGATGCCCAACGCCGCTTCGACTCTGGTGTTCCTCTCGACTTCCCCTCTGAAACTGTTCACATCCGYGCCGATCCCTCCTGGCACTGCGTTCCCCCTGCACCCGGTCTCGAGGATCGTCGTGTCGAAATCACTGGTCCGACGGACCGAAAAATGGTCATCAACGCTCTKAACAGTGGTGCTCAGACATTCATGGCCGACTTTGAAGGTGAGCAAACCTTGCTCTYGATTCATGACTCCTCTCAAAAGGGCATGTAGACTCGAGTTCCCCTACCTTTGCTAATATGTTGAACGGCCAAATCAACCTTCGCGATGGCATTTGTCGCCAGATTGACTTTGAAGCCGGAGGAAAGAAATACAGGCTAGTCGAGAACCCAGCAACTTTGATTGTTCGGTGAGTTGTTCCGTGAATTTTTTTAAATTCGGCGTAGTCCTTCTCGCAGTCTCGGTTACTAACAARGCTGATCACAGTCCCCGCGGCTGGCACCTTGATGARCCCCGCGTCACCGTTGACAACCAACCAATCTCAGGGTCCATTTTTGAYTTTGCCCTCTTCTTCTACCACAATGCCAAAGAGCTTGTCAAGCGCGGCTCTGGCCCCTATTTTTACTTGCCCAAGATGGAGCACTACCTGGAGGCTCGGCTCTGGAACGATATCTTTGTTTTCTCACAGTCGTACATTGGGCTCCCACTGAACACTGTCCGTGCGACTGTTCTCATTGAGACGCTTCCTGCCGCCTTCCAGATGGAAGAAATCCTCTTCGAGCTTCGTAATCACTCATCTGGTCTCAATTGTGGACGGTAGGTCCTTGTGACGTCACCAGCCCTGCACCCCTTTCTCATCTTCTATTTTTAAGTTGGGACTACATWTTCAGTTTCATCAAGAAGCGCAGGGCAGACCGCAGCGCAGTTCTACCCGACCGCAAAGATGTCACTATGACCGTCCCATTCATGGATGCCTATGTCAAGCTCCTCATCCAAACTTGTCATAGGCGCAAGGTYGCCGCCATGGGTGGCATGTCTGCTCAGATTCCCATCAAGGACGACCCTAAAGCGAACGAGGTCGCCATGAATAAGGTTCGTGCTGACAAACTTCGGGAGGTTACCGCCGGCCACGATGGTACCTGGATTGCGCATCCCCTAATCGAACGCATCGCGCGCAAGGTCTTCGACGAACACATGCTCGGTCCTAACCAAGTATATTACTTCTCAGCCCCTTTTCTATTTCTCACAAACGTTATTATTTAGTACTATAACCTTCGYCAGGACGTAAGGGTCACTGCCGCTGACCTCTTAAATACAAAGGTACCTGGCAAGATTACTGTTGACGGTATCCGGGAGAACGTCTCCACCTGTCTCGCCTATACCGCTGCCTGGGTCGGCGGGAACGCCTGTATCCCTCTCAACTACCTCATGGAGGATGCTGCCACTGCCGAGATYACTCGCGTGCAGCTCTGGCAGTGGGTCAAGTACGGCCTCCGTGCCGATAAYGGCCAGCTGATCACTGCCGAGTATGTTGACGCTCTCATCAAAGAGTTGGCCCCTACGATCAAGAAAATTGTTCCTGGCATCCAAGACCGGAATGTTAAGTTGGCCGAAGATTACCTCAAGCTGCAGATCAGAAAGCTTTGGCCAAGCGAATTTTTAACCAGCGACCTGATGCCTTATCTCGCCATTGCTGACGGTGTTGAGCCTCAGCTCCAGAGAGCTTCTTTGTAAAATGTTGGTTAATTGGGATGTTTAGCACAATTTTATTCTTGCCCTGTTGTACAGTTGTACATTAATTAGCTTCCTGTATTTGTCCTATCCCACCCTTGGTATACTATTGRCTTGTGTCAACAATTTATTATTTCAAATGAGTGTATTTACATCAAAACTAGCTTGCAATGTATAACATATCCGTATTTCATTAAGTTGGTGTCTAAGACAATTTATTCTGGCTTAGAGACATTTAGTGAAGGATCCAGTGGTTGATTATGCATGAGTTTGGTGGGYCCGGGAATTGGGGGCATAGACTGAGGAGTCATGTACAGTAAGACGTATTCAAATGCAAGGTGCAATCAGACACACAATGTGTGTTGTCTTGTACACCTGCATGTGACTCTATCTAGCCCAGTCGTTAAGATGAACAAATTTGGCTTTTCAAATTGGCGACCTGGACCCACTTAGCTATATCCCGTAGGATGCCATTAATTATTTTCCATGTCAACCGCCTATTGGTATGCAAGCTCGCGCCGAGCCCCCACGCTCTGCGATTCACTCACTTACCCGTTTCCGTTTATCACGCTTCGATATGTAGCCAATCGTACCTCCGTAGATACGATGTGAACCATGATATTATAAGAATAGTCGTTATTTTATGTACCGGAGGATTCTTGTCAAAAGCGCGTATCATACCATATAAGATCTAACTGAAGTGAGTATACACCATCTTATACTATAACTATAGTCACTAACTACTCTATAGTACCTACCTTGTGTCCCTTGCACCGCCTTCAGAACCCCCTATGCGATGTAGTCATTAGCCCTACGACCACTCCGGGTTGTTTAATCACAACTTTCTTCACAGCCCGTGGACAGATACGCCAAAACACCCAACTTGCCGACCAGTCTCTCGGGGAGCTCTCATCGCAGACGACTCCCGGCCGAGGAGACCCCC